>CM035167.1:4546126-4606126 GCA_020205615.1 Panax quinquefolius | reverse complement strand
AAAATTCAAAATCATTTGTATTTTGTTATATAAATATATGTATATGAGTGTGTGTATATATATATACATCTTAAATTAAATTTGATATGAAACGTATGACCTACATGTAACCATCATATAGGAATATCATTTTAAAATAACACATAATTAAAGCATATATATATATATATATATATATATATATATATATATATATATCACCGGAAAACTCTACAATCAGACCACCAATATATATATTTATCCTAATGCAAGTGACAATGTGTATCGCAAAGTCATTAAATATTACTCGCTAACAAATTGAGTTTGAATTGGATATATATTAACAGTATTCTGTTTTTATTTATGTTTTTAATCGCGTAAATTTGTGGAAGAATACTCTCACAGTTAAAAAAACAGAAAGAAAGAAAAAAGCTAGGCGTTAGCTTGAATACAAAGCTTTGTATGAACAAATTAGCCTTATTACTCCTAATTAATTTAACTCCTTACAGGCTTCCACTACTTTCAAGAAAGAGATACAAACCAATGTGTGCCACGTATACCTGATATGTTAGGCTTAACTTCTTAAATAAACCTAATTATGTCCCATAATCTTTCAAGCTCATGAATATTGACAACATTTACTCAGAGAAATTAAAGAACAATTGACATGCCATGCATGCTGGCACAGTAGTGAAGGGGCCAGGATGTGACACTAATTTTGCTTTTTAAAATCTATACTTTGACAGGATATATATATATATATATATACAAACAAGATTCTGATTAGTTAAGAATAATCTAAATCTAAGTATAAAAAAGTTTTTTTCTGTTCACTCGCTTACACTTTTAATTAAAAAGCATATTAAAAAATCTACACGTGGCATCCTAAGAAGACTGTGGGACCCATAGCCAAAACGCGATAACGGTGTGGGACTCATTTGCACAACCGGCCTGCACTACAAATATATATGTCATCTTAATGATCAAAGGGTAGCCCACACCGGTCCCATCTAGTGCCACGTATGGAGTCCGTAATGAAGTGTCATTCCGTTTTGTGGGCTCCACGATCCATTAGTCCAAGTGGATGGACTGATGTCGTCCTTTAACGGCTAAAACTAAATAATTTAGGAATTTTTAAGCTATGTAAAAAATTATGAATTTGGAGAGAAGTCTCAGTCGGAGTCCATTGGGTCGGTTTGTGGGGTCCAAATATCGTGATGGCTTCGGAAGGGAGGAAAATAAAAACTAAATATTTGCAGGTCGACCAACCATAGGCAGCCTGGAGTTGCTGGTGAGTACCTCAACTAATATTTAATTACTTTAATTGCCCTAACCTTAAAAAATATCATGGATTTACAATTTTTTTTAAAAACAAACAAAAGAAACCTTTTCATTTTCCTATTATTTAACGCTAGCTAAATTATGTGGATGTATGAGATCTTCTAGCAAGGTTATCATGCCTCATTTCATTTTTCTAATAATTAAAATCAAGTTGGTTGACTAAAAGAAGATTTGGAAATGTTACAGAGTCAAAATTATATTATCTGATTAAACTTAGGATATGTGTTCAATTTCTATCACATGAGATAGTGGGAAAATAATCTAATTTGTTACCTTAATTCCGGTTAACTTAATTATAGTTTAAGAAAAAAACATATTTAAAAAAAAAAATGCAAAAATGCAAAACATAATTATATGTTCACAGGGTATAATTACTTATATAGGTACGTACTGATATATGAATGATTAGCAAAAAATTTAAAGCATGAGTGTTTTTTTTTTAATCTCTTGTACTAAGGCAGTATATTTTGTAAGTGTACTTACAATATTTGGTAATTAATAGTGAGAAAGTCAAAAACTACCTAAAATGTGTTCCCAAACGACAGCTTAATTATATTTTAAAACTATGACTTGAACTGAATCAATAGCTGAATTATTACATAAGATATGCCCGAGCTACTGCTCAAATATACAACTTTTGTAATGTAATTTTAATAAAACCTAGCATTTTAAATTAATCCACTGGTTAACAAAAAATTACTGTTTAATTAGGTAAAATGATTTATTTCCTAGCTGTGAAGGATCAGTTCATAAATGGTTCAGCGAAAAATGACGGATTCCTGGTACAAATATTTACATGGCTTAGTGTAAATATTGAGAGAGATGGTGTAACATTTGGCGGGAGACATTTTATTAGGTCACAACAAATTACAAGTATTAATATTATCAAAAAATTTCTCTGTTACATTTACAATAGATATCATAGTAATGGAATGATAGTATATTCGAACTAACTAAAATATTTCTATATTTTATGAAGTTAATGTGACTTTTTAATTTAAAAATAAAAATATATATTTGATTTAAAACATACAAAAGAAAATGTATCTCTAATATAGAAACGGTAGTAAAACTGAAAAACAGAAACAACTTTTTTTGATCTGGTCCGGGGATTTTAATAAGGCCAATTTATCACATGTCATCAAATTCCTCTCTCTCTCTCTCTCTATCTCTCTCTTTCTATATATATAGAGAGAGTCTTTATCAGTTGTTGGTGGGAGGCTGTGGTGGAGTACTTGGCTACCACCATTTTCCGGCTGCCTCCTGGCCTTTTGCTTTTAGGGACAAAGCTTTTCCCATAATCAAGCTTAATTCCAGTAGAAAGAAAAAGTGATAGTACTTAATTATACACATTTTTTATGAGAGAGAAAACGACCGTACGTATATGAGAAGGATATCCTATATATCGATCAGTTCAATTCCCTAGGAAAAGTGTATCTCTTTTCCTCAGCTAGCTATCTTGATCTACATGCAACAGTTAATAAGAGAGGTGAGTGAGTTCTTTTTGTATGTTCTATATATCTTCAGTTGACGTTCTGATTGGTGGAAAGTTGGACCAGATCTCTCAAAGAAAGAAAGAACTTTCAGTTGCATGATAGCTAGGGTTCTCTGTAGAGGATAATTATATATCAAGGTAATTTTTTGTTTTCTAAATTATATATAATTCATCATATCTAGCTAGGTTGAATTAATTAATTAATTCATCTTCTTTTTGTTTAATTAATTATGGATTGATTAATTATTTGGAACAAGTTATTCTCCCTGCATATATAAGATCGTTATGTAAGAGATTGTTCATAGTTGTATATGGAATGATTCATCAGTACTTTGATCAAATTATAGGTTTTTAATTAGTTATTATTTTGTTTGTGTGTTTTAGATTAAGTTATCACTTTCTGCCTCTTACTATATATTGATGATCACGAGGGACTAAGTAATCAATGGATGACCTAAAAATTAAGTTTTATTCTTTGTTCTTCATTTCTCTACATCGATCCGATCCGTCCCCGCCCATATTAATTTTGATTGAAAATTCTTCATTTTATCGATAATATAAGTATGCTACCTTTTTATGTGGAAGAATTTCATGAAAATTTCATAAAAGATCTAGAGATATATGGTCTAGAACTAAGTAAGTTAGATTATAATAATACGTACATACATTAATTCTCGATTTTAAATGATGTAGCTAGTTCTTTAATTTCTATATAATCACATTATGTTGTTATGTATTATGTGCAGTAATTTTTGATATTTTCTTCATTCGCTTTTGTGTATATGAAGCTTATTTGAATGATTATAAGTATAAAGTAAGAGTAATGAATTATGGTTATAAATCTATTTTATTTTTAGATATAGATTCGTAAAAGTAATATTGAAATTTTGGATAGCCTTCACTCTAGAGCTAAGTGGAGCAAACACCTTTAATTTACTCCTTTTCATATATGTTACATATACCTCAAGCAAAAGGCAACTCGAGTAGTTTTATCTAGATCATCAAGTAGAGGTTGCTTTCCCATGAAGAATGTATATATATATATATATATATATATATATATATATATATATATATTAAATTTTAAATTTGTATAACTCATAAAAGTTTAGAATGAAATAAATTTTGAGATTAATAATTTTTGTTATATATTATACAATTATAATAATTGTATCAACTAAAATTAAATAAATTCACATAGAAGTTTAGAATAAAATAAATTTCCCATGAAGAGTGTATTATGTTATGTTTGAATATTTGGCATGTGTTTTTTCTTCTTCTTTACCTTTTAAATTTTGACTGTAGTTTCAGAGCATGTGGATTTAATTTTGTTGTTAATTTATGTGGTTCAAATGTTTGATTGATTGAATGAATTGTTGTATACTGGGTTGTGCTTAATTAGGAATATGTGAGCAACTTAATTTTTATTAATTTTCAGCAACTCTGTTTGAAACAAGATTTATGTGTTGAAAATGTAAGTAATTTTCAGCAATTCTGTTTGAAAAAAGTTTCAATTTAACTGACATAATATGTATGAGCTATGTGATTTTTTTTTAAAACTATTTCTAAAAATCAGATCAAGGATTATAAGAGGTCAATCTAAAAAGTAAATGTTAATTTTTTATGTTAGTTTTTTATACGAGTTTTTGTTTGTTAATGGTTGTTAATGTTATAGTATGTATGTTAGTAGTGTGAGTATCAGTCTCATTATATTATTGTTTGGTGTTTATGAATTAGATGGAAAGTGAAGGAACAAGAAGTATTTGGTATTAGATTAGTCTTGAATTCTTGATTATGCTCTCATGTAATGTCTTGTGTACAATTATAATAACAATTTGATTTTTGATTTTGTTTGGATAGGAATGAATAGAAAATAACACCTTACTTGTATGATTACTTCTAAGTTCTAACAGTCTCAACAAACCTACAATAGTTATCCTCTTCTTGAGGTAGTATTTATGAAAAAGTATGAACCAGTTTTAAAATTTGTATAACTAATGAAATAAATTTTGAGATTAATAATTTTTGTTATATATTATACAATTATAATAATTGTATCAACTAAAATTAAATAAATTCACATAAAAGTTTAGAATAAAATAAATTCCATATATATATATATATATATATATATCATATAATTTCATTGCTGCTAAACGGAATCATCTTTCAAGGAACCTAGATGTTCTTCATTTAGAAAATATTTTGTTAATGATAAATTTAAATTGTTATTTTATGTCATTTCATTTGCCAATTAGGTCAATATGTGGATGAACTACTAAATTGTTGTTATTTAGCAATATGCAATGTATGCATATATGTTCCCATGCATTTGTTAAGCATTATAAATTCTTAAAGAGCTATATGAGCACTAGTTTTCATGTTATTAGAAACTTTTAATATCTTCTTGAAATAATATACTACTATTCTTCAGCCTGTAGAGTTTAAATTGATGCTACATTTTTTTTCAAGGGTTTCAATACACAACTCATAAAACCTTCATACATGCATCAGCTTTTTCTCTACAAATTTCTTATTCATATATAAAGGTGCATTACTCGCTCTTTAAGCATCAACAACTAATGCTTCTGCTTTTCGAAAATGCATGCAGTGTTTCGAGCTAGCTAGCTATATTGAGAAAATATGAATACTTTTTCCCATGTCCCTCCGGGTTTTAGATTCCACCCTACAGATGAAGAACTTGTTGATTACTACCTTAGGAAAAAGATTGCTTCGAAAAGAATCGATCTAGATGTCATCAAAGATGTAGATCTCTACAAAATTGAGCCATGGGATCTTGAAGGTACATCCATATATAGCATTTGTGTTTAACTCTATCCAACGAGCCATATAATTATTTTTCATTCAAATATTTATCTCCCGGATTACCTTATCATATATATGTGCATGCATGTTCATGATCTAGCAAGCAAGCTAGCTCCTATAATAAATAATATTTCCTTTCAAATTAAACAGAACTTTGCAAGCTAGGAACTGAGGATCAGAATGACTGGTATTTCTTTAGCCATAAAGATAAGAAATATCCAACTGGCACTCGCACAAATAGAGCTACAAAAGCTGGATTTTGGAAAGCTACAGGCAGAGACAAGGCTATATACTCTAAGAATAGTTTGGTTGGCATGAGAAAGACCTTGGTGTTTTATAAGGGTCGAGCCCCAAACGGACAAAAGTCAGATTGGATTATGCATGAATATAGACTTGAAACGGATGAAAACGGGTGTCCTCAGGTAAGTAATTAAAGAAGCAATGAGTTTTCTTAATTTACCAAATTGTATACGTACGTATGAATAGTCTTAAAATAAAAGGTAATTTTTTGGGAATAAAATATAATTTTATAATTCAATGTAGATCGATCCTTTTCCTCACTTTGATACTGCATGCATGAGTCAATAGTGTTTCTTGTTGTGAAGGCATTTTTGTATACTTGTATTGCTAATCATTCTCCAGATCGAGGGCTTTCCTCTTAATCTAGAATATACTGTAATAATTAAACCATATATAAATATTGAGCTGAATATCTTCAACATGAACATATGGCATATTAAACTTCACCAATAGTTCTTTAAAACCATATTGGTAGGGGGGGGGGGGGGAATGATTTAAAAAATGGTAATACAAGTATATATGTGAACAGTACTTTCTTCACGTGTGGTACAAGAAATATGATTTGTTTTGATATTGTAACATGATACTAACAATAGTCTTAATTATATGTCGTCTAAGCTGTCATGCATGCTTGTTTTCATGTAAAACATAATGAGGAGATTAACACCAAATGGAAAAAAAATCCACTGGAGTAAGTTAATTTTTTAGGTCCAAGTTGATGTTTGACTAATTGCATACCTACCAGGAAGAAGGATGGGTTGTGTGTAGGGTGTTCAAGAAGCGATTGACAACAGTAAGAAAAATGGATGAGCACGAGCCTCTATGTTGGTACGACGATCAGGTCTCATTCATGTCGGATTTTGATTCCCCTAGGCAAACAACTCAGCCTTATACAGCATACCGTAATCATCAATATTCCTGCAAACAAGAGCTTGAGTTACAGTATTATACGCCTCACGAACGATTCCTCCAGCTTCCTCAGCTTGAGTCTCCTAAATTTCCACAGTCCACGGCAAGTGTAAGTTGCAATTCAGTGGCTCCATATGGATTTGAGCAGTCTTCAACACTTACACAAGAAGAACATTTGCAGCAAAGCAATCAAATCCTAAATCTCAGCGCTCTTTATGGTAGTAACAATATTAATATTGAGCAAGCAGTGGATCAAGTGACTGATTGGCAAGTACTTGACAAATTTGTTTCATCTCAACTTGGTCAAGATCAAGATGCTACCAAGGAGACAAACTGCTCAAATGCTCAAATTTCGGAACACATAAATTTGCTTTGCAATGATTTGAAGAGGCCGGAAGTGGCTTCAGAAAGCATGTCCATATCCGCCTTGAGCTGCCAAATTGATCTGTGGAAGTAAAGATCATATTATAGTGGCTAGAACATATATATATATATATATATATATATATATATATATATATACGCATTAATTATATATATGAATCCTACAACCCTTATATATATAAAGGGAAGAGATGTTCATCTAGTTGCTGTAAATAATAAAACTAATATGTTGATGGATTTGATTAGCTATTGAATTTGTGCTATACATTGTATTGATAAATACCAGGAAGATTTTTAGACAAGAAATAAATATCAATAAATATGAATGGATTGTATGGTTGAGTGTTCTATTGGGACCTGATCAAGGAGTGTTGAATGTATATTCTATTCCTCTTCATTAATTGTAGCTCAAAATTGCATTGGAGAATATATTGTTTTGTGAATATATTTCATAAAATTTTCACTTTAATTGGCATTTACACCGGTTCTTTTTCTCTCCACAAATGGTAGCATGTTTCATCCTGCGAATAGGTGACCGAGCTCAGAAAATATAAATGTCCTTCCTTTCCTTTAATCATATATATCATGCAAATAAATAAGCAATTAAGTAGCTAGGCAACATAATGTTGCAATATAAAGATGAAGTCAACACTCTACAATGCAAGTAAACAAATAGTTAGACGATGAAACTGTTAGCAACCATGTAATGAATTCCTTGCATTTCCATAAAGCGAAATGAATTCATGCTTGCATGGAAGTACTATAAATGGGGCATCTTGCTTATAGAAGTCGTTTGTAATATAATTCCCGTCCTTGCAAAATAAGTTCATAAATGAAATTAGTTTCCAAAAGATTTTTGTTTATGATAACAATTGGTCACTCTTAATATAAATACTAGTGCTAATTAACTGTGTGTGTTTGTGTATGTGAGATCTAGAGAGAGAACTAATATATTCGTGTGCAAACAAATTAACATTAACGATATTTTTAAGGTCATGAAGGAAACAAATTTTTGCCTCAGTTACCATATATGCTATAGAAATTAAGTCAACATAAAATTAACAAATTTCATCAAGCTGGTCATTAGTAAGGAAGAGATCATTTATTGATGTTTTGAAGCCAAAACTTCGATCAAAACTTCAAAACAGACGAGTTAAAAAAGACAGAAAGAAATCAAATCACGAGGCCACTCTATGAACATATGTAGGTACACACACTTGTATGCATACATTCAATAATTTACTTAATGATTGAAAGTGATCAGATCAGGTACTGGAAATTAAAGCAAAAGAAGAACGGAGAATTAAGCGAAGGACTCCAACAGCTCTTGAAGTTGAAACATTATATATAAGGAGAAGTGATCAATATTAAAGGACAAAAGTTATGCAAAAAAATGCTTACAGTTCTGTATTATTTTCACCAGTCACCATGCATGGATTCCCTGCTAGTCGAATTGCATAATGCATGATAATATGATATGAAAATTGAAAACCTTAAAGAAGATTGCAATAATGGTAACTCAAACTGCAAGAAGCCTGTTGAATAAACATAATATATATATTTCCTTCTGATTTATATAAATATCCCCGGCCTGGCCAACAAAACGGCATTCAAAATTGTAAGCCATTATTCTGCAATAAGACCAAGAAAAACAAGAATAATAATAATGTATATATATGTTGCTCTGAATTCTGATGATCAATGATCAGGAGGCTGTTAATGTTGACCTGCAGCTAGCTAGCATGATAATGGATTTACTACTTCATTGAGTTGAAGTCAAGCATGAATTTGAAGTCCCTAGCTAGCTAGCTAGCTCCTATTGAAGAAATATATATCACAATTATATTTTAGGGGGGACACAATAATTGGGCGTGCTAGATCCAAGGCCATCAACTCATTATTAATTGTTCACCATGCATGAATTCCTCCCACTCCAAGAGAGATATAGAGATAGAGAGAGACCAGGCCAGCTTATTGATCGAAGAACATGGAGTATATGAAAAGGTGGTTAGACATGAAGGATAACTCATTCGCGCACATTAGCTAGGGTTTGGTGGTTCACATTCCCCAATGGCTTTTTCTTGCATACCTCACTTAAGATATATAAATAGTAATATACGATTTTTTGTCATTTTCTTTTGTCTGGTGGCCGACCCTAAGTATTTTTAACAAATAGTTCAGTTCCCAGAAGAGAAATGAATAACTCCATATTGCATCTAATTTCCAAGTATAGTGTAAAAGATATTGTTAAAATGTGGTCTCTTTCATTCTTCAAGCATAAGAAATATATTCACATGCATATATAGAGAGAGAGAGACAATAAGTGGAAATAGAATGCAGTTAAGTTGGAAAGCCTAAAGCAAGCAGACCATGCGTTTTGATGCAGTGTGTATAAAATATGTGACTGTATCATTAGGGTTTACTTATTAATTAGGTACTATACACACACACACACACACACACACACACACATATATATATATATATATATATATATATATATATATATACTGTTGTTTGCAGGCCTACAGATAATTACTGCATACTATAAATGATCACATCTTATCACAATTCCACGTGATAATAATTCATCATTCGCTTGCTTCCTTAAACCTAGGCCAAATCCCAGGCATCTACATTCCTTAAGCGGAATCATGTGGGTAATATACTAATGTGGGATATGTTAGATAAACTCAGGGGATATGATATTTCAAGCTCTGGAATTAACAATCTATCAGTCTATCACTATGCAAGTACTACATAATTATGCCGTGGATTGCATGTTGCATTATAATTTTGTGTTAAAAAATTAAAAAAAAAAAAACTCCACGTAATTACCCTTATAATTTGGATTCAAAACTTGGAGACGGCGTACTACGGGTTACTTCAATTTTCAAGTGCTCAATTCGTATGGTTCTAACAAATATAGACACACACACACACACGTGTGTGTATATATATATATATATATATATATATATATATATATATACAGTTGAGAGATGAGAGGGAATAATATGATAATAAGAGTGCGGGATGACTAATCATTACTTGCTCACTTTGCTGTTCCTCATGCCAAATTCTTGTCTGGCTTTCATTTTACTTAACAATTAATGTTTTTTCAACTTGTTTCTGATCTTTACTGGACCACATTTCCAACTTATATATATATATATATATATATATATATATATATATACCTTTCTGCCTTTAAATTTGTAGTCCAGCTTTGTCTACGATCGATATATAGTCCCGCCTAAAGAACCTATTTTGTTGTCCTTCTGTTTAGTTTTCTAAATTTAAGGTTTATAATAGATTTCCACAACTGTTTCAATATTTGACTTAATTATTATTATTAAATTATCATTGAGAAAAACTATACCTTAGTGCTCCAAATGCAAACCTCAATATATGTTTTAGAGGGGGAAGACAATTAAATAAGCTAATTCCTATGTTTTTAGGTGGGATTAAGTATATGTTTAGCAATTTGGACTTTGGTGCTAGCCATTGGTTAGGAATGGAACCTAAGCTCAAGACCGTACACGAAAATAGGATCATAACAGAGGCAGACTAAAAAAACATGCCTCCCAATATAGCTCAAACTTTGAACAATCTAAGATAGAAAAGGATGGATTGATACCACATGATATAGTTGTCGGTACATACTAATTCAACCATCAAGATCACTAAGATCAAAGGTAATACTAGTATATAACACGTCTCTTTTTACTGTGCTTGATCACACGTTCGAATTTATGTGACACAATTAATTTTAAGCGAATTTACCATTTTGGCCCATCTCCTAGGTTGTCAAAAAAATTGTATATATATTTGTCACGTCATTGCAAGCCCAAGCATCACTTTTACATGTATAGATAGATACAGGATGGAGGATGCATATATATTGTCTATATATCTTAATTAAGTAGATAGTCCATGCATGGATTTGGTCACTCATTTTGCATCACAAAAGCCAGTGGCAGGATCACAGAAGCCATCCCGGTCAAGTAGCTTGGGAGGTGGAGCACTTAACAAAGGAGAAGACGGGGTACCATACGCATTGCGCCTACTGTTTCCACAACCCAAGCTCTTTCTGGTGCTTACTCCTGTTGTTGGATTTGTGCCACTTGCATACTTACAAAGAGCCTACAAAAAAATATATGTAAATATATAAACTATTTTTAATTAACATTGTGGCATACGTACATTTTAGCCCATTAAGAATATATATATATATATATATATATATATATATATATATATATATATATATATATATATATATATATATGCATGCAGTACACCTGTTTCTGGAGAAGGTCCAAAACAGCATCACTAAAGTCAGCACCTTCAATAACAGCCCCTCCAAGATCACTGCGAGTCAGAACCGATCTAACCAGTATCGCATCTTTCAGATTAGCTTCATTCAGAACCTATATATATATATATATTTCCAATTATGAATAAAATTTCAGTGCAATTAATTAGACTATATTAACACGAGCATAATTGATAGTATGATCAAATTAAGAAGAAAAAGAAAATTCTTTTGAGAAAATTTATTGTGAACAAACACTTGAAATGAATAAAGTATGTATATATGAGTATAATTTAGTAGCGTTTGATCCAACTTAAGATGATAATAATTAAGATGGTTTTGGATTTGCATATATATATATATATATATATATATATATATATATATATATATATATATATATATATATAGAGGGTTCCATCCAAAGCTAATTCTTTGTGTGGAAGCAACCCCTTTTTTGACTTGTGAAATTTTGGCGGGAGCAAAAAAAAAAAAAATTCACAAACAAAAAAAGAGGTTGCTCCACATCAACCGGTTGCTGCGGATGTAACCTCATATATATATGTGTGTGTGTGTTATAGTTGAGTAGTCTTACCATGCGATCCATCAATGTATCACTCAAATCCGCACCTGCCAAGTAACAATAGAAATTTCATATGTAGTACTGGTCGAGAGGTAGTATTTAAGTTTTTGAGGAAATTACTGAACGAACTAAAGCATTAAATTACATATGGAGAATATATATCTATGACTAATTAAATTAAACTCGGATCAAACATCCAATTCTTTCTTTATTTTTCTGGAAGGAAAAACATTTAAATTAGAGAAATAATTATATATTATACTCCCTCCGTCCCATGATAAACGTCTTTATTACTATTTTGGGTAGTCCTATGTTAAATGTCCACTTTCCTTTAATAACCAAACTTTTACATATATTTTCCTATTATGCCCGTAACATTAAATATCTCATATTTTTCTTATTCTAATTCTCTCTCCATATTTAATAAGTATGGAGAGAGAATATTTTGAATTGAATAGCTAGAAAGTCACTCTCACCTATATTGAAAATAATTAATGACATATTATTATGAGTAATTTTATCATTTCATTTCTCTTCTTAATATGCGTAAAAAGTCCACCCGAACTATTATCGGATTACATGTTTTAAGATATTTAGTTACAAGTATAGTTATTGATATAGTAGTATATGTCAAATAAAATTTTATATTCATACATTCTTTGGTCACCAAAACTCCATTCCAAAATAGAGTCCTATTTATTAAATTTGCATAAATTAAGGTTGCATTTTATTCTATACTTATCAGTATTATCTATATTATTAAAGGAGATGGTAGAAAATAATTGGTCCTGAGCATGTGTTAAAATTTGATTTTATTACAATTTCATCATTCTTCTTTATTTTTTATTTTTATTTCATTTTCAAAATTTAGTAAAATTCCTATTATATCTTTTATAGTAATTACTCACCTACGCAACGCCTGTGTCGCTATATATGACTAATAATAATAAATTGTTGACTTAATTATAAGTGGTGATAACTCAATTTTGATGACAAATTTTAAAATTTTGCATGGAACTCAATTTTGATGACAAAAAGTTTAATATTTTATGCAATTGAATTTTTTTTATAATATAATGTTTTGAGCGTGATTTGGATACTTATAATAAAAAATATATGTACACTCTGCACAGACTGTACAGATATATTTTGTTATACGTACCCAAATCACACCCAAAACACTGTATTATAAAAAAAATTCAATTTCATAAAATATTAATTATTTTTTAGTTATTTTAAAAAAAATAAAAAAATCCGGACGGGACTAAAATTCGGGCATCCTGACTGGGCCGGACTCTCTCTCTCTCTATATATATATATATATATATATATATATATATATATATATTACTTTCTTTGATAGTGAAAAAAGATCATTTTAATAATAATAAAACTTAGAGAATAATTAGGGGTGCCATTTTCTTTAACAAATAATTTTTTTTCTTCCCATCCTTTCTCTAATTTCTCCAAAAATAAAACTCATATAGAAATTAAAGGATAAATTTATAATTTCTCTTTTATCTCAATTTCACATTAATTAGGTATTACTGTCAAATATGAATTATTTAATATACTCCATATGTTTCAAATTATAAAATTATTATTAATTTTTAAAAAATTAATTTCAAATATTTTAAATTTTAAAATTAACATAATTTATTTAAAATTTTAAAATAATAAATTTTATAATTAATAATATTTTTTTTTAAGTAGTTCATAATTTTATTAACATAAACTAAATAAATTGTGTTTGAAAGGCGGGAGGGATATTGGGATAAGAATAAGCCGCATTCTCGTCCTAATCCAAGATTTCAAATTCTACTAGGATTCGGACGCCTTCCCTTTCCTGCGAGTATTTATTCCCTCTTCCTCAGCTGAGTAAGTTATTCAATCTTCCTATTTCTCCAACTAGAGCTCCGGCCATCTGATCTCTTACCGTCGGTTCCTTTTCCGGTAAGTCTAACACCTAAATATTTAACAATTGGCTTGCTTTGCTCATCGCAATTTGTCTCTTCAGTATATAACTATAACTATATGCATACATATTTACTATGAATTAGTAGATCGAATAATAATCAACGACTTTATAAATATTTACTTTGATACTAAGTTTATTTAATTTATTAATTTGTGACAATGATTATTTGCTTGTTTTGATACTGGCAATTGCCCCCATAGAGAACCAGTAACTTTGCCCTTTATATACGCATTCTATGTTTCTCATCTCGGGTCTGTTTATTGCGTCCACAAAATTAGCTCACTGAAATTTTTAGGTTTTTATACTTGATATAATTAGACCATAGTGAAAACTTGGGGTTTAATTCATATTCTTTTCAAATAGAAATAAGGGATAAGAATTTAAAGATAAAAGAATGCAGCTATTTTCTACAACTACTTCAATAGTTGGGGTAATTTGGGATGAAGTGGGACTTATCCATTTTGGAAAAATTGGTAATCAAGTTGGGAGTTATTTTTAACATGTGAGATATAATTGGGTCTAGTTCTTTTATCTGAAATATCATTAAAAGTTATTATAGTTTTTGGTAACATAAAGGGAATTGTGCTATAAAACTACTAATTTATAATATCCTCTTTCATATAATGAATTCCGCTAAGGATGTGTAGTTTGTATTCAATTTTATTTTCCTATTTATTGAATTTGTTTTGGATTAGAAAAATAAATAAATAAATAATCTTCCATACAGGATAGTTGAGGGTAGTTTTTTCTTTTTCTGTTTTTGGTTCATTGTTTATTTATTTTTATTTTTTTCTAAATGTGATTGACCTAGTTAATCCTCATCAATCTGTACAAGTTATTTGTATATAGAATTACTCGTATTGGATCTGGTTACTGATTCTTTGTTCTTTCTTTTTTAGTGTTCAGCTGAGAGTAGGCTTGTGATCTGAAGCTTTAAGAGTCCAGAATGGTTTTGTTCACCAAGTATAAAGGTGAGAAACTGAAGAGGAAATTGCCAGCAGATAGTAATTTAGCTTGTTCTGATGTTCCATTCAAGTTTAAACGACCAAAGGTATTTGCAATCCGTGATTTTCCGGACTTATTTGGGCAGTTTGCTTCACATACCAACAGGGCATCAGGTGAAGCCTTGGGTTCTGCACCGGTTCAGAGTTCAGGAAGAAAGTTCAGTGCTGATGATGGAGAGGATGATGTTGAACCTTATGAGGTTGATGTTCTGTCAGATGATGATTTTGAACCTTACGAGTTTGATATTGTGTCAAACAATGATGGAGAAGGTGTTGATCACGAACCTTATGAACTTGATGTTCTGTCAGATGATTACAAAGAGGATGATGGTTTTGAACCTTGTGCAGTTGATGTTGTGTCAGACTATGGCAAAGATGGTGATGATGATGAACCTTATGAGCTTGATGTTCTATCAGATGATGGTGTTGGATTTTATGTGGTTGATGTTGAGTCAGACGATGATGAAGAAGGTGATGATGATGAACCTTATGAACTTGAGCTTGATGAGAAGTTGAAGCCAGATTTTGATTTTCTTCAGCAGGAAGTTGTTCAATTGTGTGTGAAGTTGTCTGAGGATTTGGATGATGCAGAATTTAAAGAAGAAGTAGATAGTCTGGAGCAAGAAAACAGTTATTTTATTGAGTCAAAGGAGAGCGCTGGTCATCTGGAGTTGAAAAACGTCTTTGAAGATATAACTCAGACTTGGCAGGTTGATAAACTTTATAGTTTGAAAAAGTCAAATAATACATCACCTAAAATTTCTTTTCCCCAAAGAAAGGTCTATGCAGTCCGTGATTTTCCAGAGGCGTTTTATCAGTGCACTGGACTAGTCAATTGGACACCAAAGAAAGCATGTAATTTTATTGGTACAAATCAGAATATGATGGAGAAGAAGGATAGTGCTGATGATTCGGACGATGAGTTTGAACAACCTTTTGCAATAAATGCGGGGCTCCATGAGAATTTTATTCATGCAGAAGTGAATAATAGATCCTACGATTTGGAATCTCATTGGCTTGAACCAGTGGTGCCTCCTGGTCAAGAGGAGAATCTTGATCATGATGTCGAGTTGTTCAAGGCTTTGGGTAATTCGGAACATGTTGACCCATTGAAAACTTCAGTGCATGAAAGCACTGATGTTATAAGAAGTGCACCCATGCTGAATGAGAATGTGCTGGACATTGGAGCTCAACCTCATCAGGAGGATAGGCCAAGTAGTTTGACAAAGGGGTCCAATACTATACCTAAAATTTGTTTTGAAGAAAGCAGCGTTTCATGTATTAGATATTTCCCTCCAGGTTGTGGAAACAATGCTACACATCACAGTACGGAAGATGGCATCAAAGCCCTTGCTTCTTATTATAGCAGGAGTTTAACTGACAAGAAACCAATTGTGGAGGATGAGCCTTTTGAGGAGGCTGTCAATTGGTGACGTTAAACAATTAGCGGTGGAAGGTCAAAGGGAAGATGCAAAATTTAATGGGATTTCCTGTAAACAGTAGTAAAAATGTACAGTTTCAACCAAAGCTTACATGAAGACAGAGAGATCCCAAACATTAATTCTGATAAGTTAGAAGTGATCGATATCAAGATCCAAACTCTCACCAAGGAAGGTAGCATGAAATAGTAATTCCAGGTGTATCTGCAGGTATGCATCAAATTGCAAGGAAAATACCACATTGGTTCAGGACGGTAAACAGTTATATTGTGCAGGCTTTGATGGTTTTACCAATTTTTCCATTGAGATTTGAGAGAGTGCAAGACGATCTGCACCTACTAGTGGTAGGAAAAAGGGACTGAAGCATTAAATTGCGAAGAAATGTTAAGGGTACCGGCTATATATTATTATCAAGATAGATCAAGGTGGAGGAAGAATAGGTTGTGCTCCAAGAGGTTAGGCAACTTGTTCAGATCCCTGATGATACAAATTATTACTACTTTGTCTACATAAAATTCCTATCAATTCGTACAGTGGATACAATTTGCTAGATAATATTCCAGGTTTATCCTTTAGGGTAATCTCATATTTAGGGCTAAAATTTACCTGTGAAATTTGCTTTATATGCAACAGCCTTCTCAAGATATGCACCATTGAATGTTGACCCACTGAAATCCGATTCCCTCATATCTGCAGATGTGAAATTTGCTCTCCTGTAGCAGCAATTTAAATTTGATTGTAAGCATAACGGAAATTAAAGTAGAAACATTGCTTTACAGAATCTACTATGATGACAGAGAAGTAACTAACATAAAAAATATTTTGAATTCTATTTACATGTAATTTACTATTTAGGATTATTGAAATTTAAGTTTCTGTATGAAGAACCAAAACGAATAAATTTAGTAAAATCTTAGTTTCTGTTTGAAGAACCAAAACGATTAAATTTAGTAAAATCCTAATATTTTTGTTGAAGGGCACTAATCTAAATGCTTTTCCTTTTGATATTCAAACACTTGCTTATAGTGAGTGATAGGTATCGAGTTTCTTATGGTCCGTAGTAGTAGCATTAAGTGATTGCTTTTCTTGATTACTATATGAAGTTGTTATTGTTCAGTGTCAATTTTATTTACTTATTTCCTTGTGTTCTGCAACTAGTTTGAGTTGTAATGTCAAACTACTACATTAATCAAAAGCAATTATCTCAGAAGATAAGATTGTCAGTTTACCTGAAGTTTTCATTCGTATGAACAGCCTTCCTGCACACAAATAAACTTGGAATTCAAGTAACTCTTTTATAACGAGAAAACTTTGTATATATATATATACAATTATCATCTTGAGGAATATATATATACACACACACACACTTGAGGTCAGCAGAACCAAATTGAGCTGCAGATCCTATCCCAAATTCACCCCGGATATCTGCTTCATATTTGTTGAGATCTGCCAGAGCCGACATGTCGGAGGTAAATGTGATCAGTGCAGCTGCCAATGCAGTTGAAACCACAGCTTTCCATTTCTTGGGTTCTGCATAGTTGGTAATAATTAAGTGCTCTGATATAATATGTTTGCTTTCTCTTTGGAGTTCGTTTGGGTTTTTGGACTAGAAAAGTTAGAGAAAAAAAAAAATGTAACAAAGTTGGAAGGTATGAAGAAGCTCACCTCTTGTATGATTTTCATCTTGCCTCTGTATTTGACAGACTACAGCAGAGGATTTTGGGAGAGAATTCAAAGGATTGATGGCCCTGTTGCAAGAAGAAGAAGAAGAAGAAGAAGAAGAAGAAGAAGAAGAAGAAGAAGAAGAAGAAGAAGAAGAAGGAGATGCTGATACTGATGATGGATTGTTAATGGTCTTAATTGGTAATAAGGAGACTGAAGAGAGTGCCATTTTAAGGGTCTGTTTGTTTTGTTAGTGGCTAAAGAAGAAGGATAGAAGAAAGGAGGCTTGTGAGTTGTGATAGATGATAAGTCACACGTGTGGGAGTTTCTCTCTCCTATCGACCTCATCTTGATGATTGGCTGGCTAGGATGAGTACATGGATGATTTTTTATTATTATTATTATATAAATCTGGTTTTTGTGACTATGGTTTTTATCAAGTTAATAAGATTAGAACTTTTTTACAATTTTTATTTAATTAGTGATTCTGTAATTGTTACCCATCTGTACATCTCAGAATACAAACAGCCCAAAGAAAAAGAAAAAGACCAAGTGGGCCTCGGTCTTTCCTACGAAGAGGGTTATAAGCCCTGCAATGGCCCATTACGAAATAGACATTGAGTTACATATGCACATGGCCACCATCTTCCGCGTTTTGTTCTTGGACACTCCATATTATAGTGATGGACTTCAGCGAGAGGTAACCTACTAGTTCTTAGTCTATGGGCCGCCTTGTGACAGCAATTCTTCAGCCGTAGCTTAGTGGGCCAATGGGTAGAATTCTCTCGGGTTCTTTACATAAGTATACAACAAAAAGAAAATAATTACAAGAAAAGTGCATCAACCAACTAATTACAAAAAGAGAACTCATATTACAAAAATAGTGCAATTCACATTAATAAGAAAACCTAAAATCAAGGACAAATAATTGCCATAATTAATAATTCAAATTCAAATATTTAGATCTAACAACAAAAACAAATTCAAATTCAAAATAATAATTCAAATTTAAATATTCAAATTCAAATCTTCATCTCCTCACATACACTTTGAAATAATAGTCCACCGCTACACCTCAATATTACACCTCACATACTCCGGCCACTACATCGCCATGCGAATCTCCGTTGTCCAAAACGCCAATGAGAATAAGAAGAAGATTAAGCCTACAAAAGTTTAAAAATAAATAAATGTATTTAATAATGTTCTGAATTTTTTTTTATAACTATTTTGTTTCTCATAAATAATAAAATGGTTACCTTTGTATGAATGGTTGGTTACTAACTGCATCACATTCAAACGAAATTGGTAACTTAATAAAATTGAATTAGTTACCTTGATGCGAAAGTTTGGCAATCAACTGAATGAAGGTTTGGCTACCAACTGAATGAAGGTTTGGCTACCAACTGAATCACATTCAAAATAATTGGTAACTTACTAAAACTTAATTAGTTACCTTGGATACCCACTACAATATGAAAAAATTGAATGTGTAAAGGTGAAAAAATTGAAGGTGTGCCGTATAAATTGGTTACCTTGGTCTGAAAGTTTGGCAACCAACTGAATGAATGTTTGGCTACCAACTGCATCACATTCAAAATAATTGGTAACTTAATAAAACTGAATTAGTTACCTTGAAACCCACTGCAATATAAAAAAATTGAAGATTTATCGTGAATAGAGGTGAGATGGGGCATATCTTCAAGACGGTCTTATCTGGAACCATTTATGATAGCAGAAAAGAACAAAGTCCACTGGCAACGATAGTGCAAATGAGACCCAAATTCAATTGAGTCAAATAACAGAACTTAAAGTACCAACAAGTTTCACTCCTACATCAACAAAGAGCCAACAAAATAGAATGAATAACGAAACCTACAAACATAGATAATCATGTATTCTGTTCGACAAAGATGCCTAAGAGGCATATTACATCAAACAGAGAAACCATGAAACATCCTACCATAACAAGTCAATCAGCGACGACAGAACAAAAATTACTGGCATACTCCTTTTCCAAATTTAGAGAAACATTTGTAAACATTTCATAAACTAAAACTAAACCTCTAAAAACTTGGAACGGACGAAAAAGGTAAATGTATATCTAATTTGATAGGGCATAACTAATCCATAAATTAAGGAATTTTAATTGAATACTAATTCCTTAAATTAAGGAATCCAAATTACACAAATATTATAAATAAAGTGGGAAGTGTATTAGTTGTGTAAAAATTTTATGAGTGGACTATTGTTGTAATTATTTTTAAAAATGTAATAGAATATGTAAATCACCCAATTCTCTCTATCACACCCTCTATCAAATATATTCCTTAGTTCTATAAAAAGGGTCACATTTGTTAATTTTGTTTTATTTCCTAAAAGAAGTATCAGTTCAATTAATTGTAGCAATATAAAATAAAACAATGTTTTTAATTTTATCATAATGTCATTACTTAGGGATAAATGAGGTATTGTGTTTGTGGGCGTAGTTTTGTAGTTGGATACTCTTTCCGTCCCTTAATATAAATCATTTTAGAGAAGTGTTTTTGTCCTCATTTGAAAATTTCAAGCAAGTATTCATTGATTAATTTTTAATATTAACATAAGTATTAAATATAGTTTAATTTGGTTCTCTCACTATTTTTTAGTAATAAATAATACAATCTTTTTTTAATATAAGGACAATATAAATAATTAATATTATATTTAATATTATATAATTATTTTTTAATATTTGTATATAATTTTAAAATAATTTATATTAAGGGACGGATGGATGGAGTATTAGGGTTTTGGTTAGGACCTACTATTTTGTATTTTGTATTTTTGGTAAAGATAGGACCTCCTCCTGTTTATACTACTAACTAATATACTTTAAAGTACTTACGTGGAGACATATGAGAGAACACAGTGTTTGACCCCCTGCTATCGATTGGTTGGATTGGCCCTTTGGTTCCTGTTGTTTTTATTCCTCTCTCTCTCTCTCTCTATACCTTCACCCATTCTGAATTTATTACCTGCCCCGCCCCGCCCCGCCTCGCCCCGCCTCGCCTCGCCTCGCCTCGCTCCTTTATCGATTTCTACATACACTGGTATACTATACGTACACAATCCCTCTCTCTCTCTCTCTTTCTCTCTCTCTCTCTCTCTCTATATATATATATATATTAGCTGGGGGAAATCCTCATGATATATTCTCATGATATATCTGATCGATGGGAGAGATCAGCTGGGGGAAATCCTCATGATATATTCTCAGACAGAAACAAATAGCTCGTTTACAGGCTCTTTTTACCCTAGTCAAATTAAGCTGCCCTACCAAGTAACAAAAACTTGCATGCAATGCTAATTTGTCAACAAATTGGCATATGGACATGCACATGAACATGGATGGAATAATATTAAGTACTAGCCATATATATATATATATATATATATATATATATAAATGGTGGCTATTAAATTCTACATGACCACCATATCTTACATTATTTATCATAAGATTTGATCATCGTGAAATTTGAAAATAGAGAGTCTAGATGTAATGACCATAAATTTATTCACAATCACTATATACAACTATGTACGTATCAACTCCTCTCTTATATGTTGATGACAAATAAAATCTCTCTCTATCGTTACCCTTCTGCATATATATGTTGCAATTAAAAGTGAAAATTAAAGGGAATTAATTAATGGAACATTTATTTTTAAATTATATTCATAAGAAATCGAGCCAAGCTTGATCTAGCTAGCTAATAGCACTTGCTAAAGCTGCTACATATCTTCTGATAATCAGCAAGTAAGTCTCTACAAGGGCATGGCTCTTGCGATGTCAGATTCCATTCCGAGCACTCAACAGTCAACACCTATTGGTTGATCATCAGCAATAGCATCTCTGTCAAGTAAACCGCCACACTATCTCTCTCTCTCTCTCTCTCTCTATATATATATATATATATATATATAGAGAGAGAGAGAGAGAGAGAGAGAGAGAGAGAGAGAAACATGTTTTTCACAATTGTAGCATCCCATTTAAAATGGAATCTAGCTAGATCATATGTTGATACTCTATATATAATTTAATTTCAATGTAACTATGAATTTAACTCATTAAACCAATTACTTACATTGATAAAGCTCAACTTAATTGTTTAATTACTACCTGATCTCAATTAACTAAACTTTATCAAATGTGAAAATTATATACAATATTTGTAATCTTTAAATAACCAAATGGATTAATTTATATGTTATGTACCAAATTTGTTGTAGATATTTGGTTATTTAAAGATTACAAAGGAGTAGTTCTTTTATAACCATATTTCTAATTTTGGAACAGAGGGAGTAGTTCTTTTATAATTTATATATAATGTACCAAATTTGTTGTAGATAGTACTCCCCTTGTTCAAAAATTAGAAATATAATTTGACTTTTGATATCAAGCGACGACATATTAAACTTCAAAATTGGTATGACTCATAAAAATTTATAATGAAATAAATTTTGTAATTAATAATTTTGATTTGTTATATACTATAACACTATAATAATTGTATCAATTAAAATTAAATAAATTCGCATCGATCAAGTACTTTAATATATTGTTGTTTAACCTCAAAAGTCAAATTATATCTCTAATTTTAATTGGAACGTCGGATGGAGTATATCAAAGTAACTTACCTTGAGAACTACTAATTTGTTTCTCTTTCTTGACCAAGGTGGATAAGCTGGTTAAGTTCAATTAACAAGCAAGTAGTTCAATATAAGAAATGTATATGAAAATGCATTTTACATCTGGTTTACATATTTTTATGAATCACCACTCATTATTAAAAAATTAGTTGCTATACTAGTAGACTGTATATAGCAACAGCTAAAAATGTTGTAATTTTATTTAATTAAATAATAAAAAATGACAAAATTATTATTAATAAAATTAGTGAAATAACAATGTTGATATTAACGTAGTCTCTAAAACTAGGTCGTTAGTGTAGATCAATAGAGCAAAAAAATATGTGCAATTATCTTACTATGCAAAGTAAAAAAAATCCGAATACACTTGGACAAATAACTTTAGAAGACTAATTGATGTTATTAATTAATTTATCTTTTATAAACATTAAATCTTGTAATTAGTAATTTTTATTAAATAGATTATAATCACATTGTCTATTATAAATAAATTCTTATATCTGATTTGAATTTTAAAGTATTTCAAATTGAATTCAAAAGATCAAAATCGATCTTGTTTTTCTGTAAGAGAGTGAGTATGATTTATTTATACGGTTAAAAGTGGCCTTAAATCGTTTTTGGCATTAAGCATAGTTGCACAACAAACAAATTAAAATGGAACAAACCGAGTTTCTAATTAATATTGGATTTTCTTTCTTTTTTTGGGTAGGACGTAGGAGAATATTGGCTGGGCGTTGATGCGTTGTATTATATTTTCTCAGTCAGTCAAAAAGAAAGAAAAAAAGGTTCAAATTAAAGGAATTAGTCACAGCAACAAAAAAGGAAATCTGAGAATTATAAGCTATACCTAATTTTGAAATATATAATCAGATACTGTGTAAACCCAATATCCATGCGCATGCATGCGTAAAATAGTTTGTCTATTGCAACTTAATAGACTTTCTGAGTCACTGAAAACCCTATTCAGCTCAGATTACTGTTTATTTGCAGTAACAGCCTTCACCTCTCTGACCACCCCTTAGATGTTGTGTGATCATATATATGTGCCCTTAATTAATTAAGGTGCTTAATTAATCTGTTGAAAGAAATTTTGTTCTTCTTAATTTTTAACCAAATAAGCACAAGTTTTGTCGATGAGATCTTAGCCGAATGGCGAAAACTAAGGTGTTACTGTGATATTTTAGGTCTCAGGTTCGATTTTTATTTAAGTGAATTTATGGAAAGTTTGTTTTCTCTTTAGGTAAGACTTATTTGTGAGTTTATATATTTCTTTTTCATTTGGTGATGAGATTTCATTGTATTCCCCAAAAAGTGGGCTTTCAAAAAAATAAGCACAAGTTTAATTTTATTCAGGAATCGATAATAGTTAATGTCCTTTGTAATGGTTTGTAAAAATCAGATAATAGTAGTCATGCTATGTGATATATTGGTACGTAATTATGAATTAATAATACACACACTTAATTAATTTGTTCACATATTCATTAATTCTTTTCTTTTATAGTAGCTAGCATAACAAGAAATTGAAGAAGGAAAAACTTTTATAATCAAAATAATAAAAAAATATACAAACTACTGTTAGAAATGCCTAAAATTTGCCAGGTCAAACGTTTACGTCAGCAGGCACACCAATAATTGGTATGCATGGTCCAATTGTAGGTATTTGTTTCAACTGCTTAAAAATTCAATGATTTTATTGCAAAAAAATAATTTATATATTTTTTGATAGTTTAACAATTGTTTAATGATTTGTTTCAGTCATCAAGTTTAAAAAAATAATAATAATTCCGTAATATTACTTTGTTCCTACTTCCTAGTATGATTTTCCATTGAATTCCTGGTAGGTAGAATCCCATCCACTGATCCAAGGATGTCTTATCTCAGACTCACTACCCTGCCAATTAATTACTAGCATGTACTTGATGGGGTAAGGTTTCATACTTGAATATTACCATTTTGATGGTCTGTAAAAGGCCAACCAACTTTTTCTAAATCAGAAACACAATTATTTTTCCAACAAGAGTTACACATGCAGTACGTACCCCCTAACCAAGTAGTGGTGCATGCCAAGTCTAGCTTCTTTTTTGTACAAATATGCCTTTAAAAGAAACTTTTTGGGGGCAGTAAACCCTAAAAATTAAATTCTAGCTACTAAAAATGATATTGAGGGTGATGGTTCTGAAATATTGTGGAAAGTAGAATGAAGTTGTTAAAAGTTAAAACATTTATTAATGAAAATATGGAACCACCCATCTTTAATTCTTTTCACCACAGTTAGGGTTGGTTTTCAAGTAGGGGAATGCAACGAAACCCTAGAAATGTGTGGAGGAGGAGGGATCTAAATTTTACTAATAATTATTCAGTTTTGACTTTTAAAGTCAATAATTAAGAGATTATTTTTTAAAATTCAAAAGTTTATGTGCTTCATTTAGAATTTATGAATAATAAATGTTGTAAATAGTTTTTTTCTTATTTATAGTTTTTATAATTGTTTTATTAGAAAATAAATAAATTTATAACATTAAATGTAAAAAATCCTAAATTTATTTTGTAAAATGAAAATTAATTATAGACTTCGGATGGAGGAGATAGCACAAGCCAAAAAGGGAGGGAAAAGAGCACAAAAACACAAAAGGCTAGCAAATTAAAGGACACTGATGGTAAGGCTAGTCTGTCTAGTGATGTTTCTACTGACTTAAATACGTATCTGTGTATTGTGTAAGAAGGAAGAGAATGAGTGGTCAAATCATTAAAAGTATTTAATTAATTAAGTATTTAATTAATTACAAATGTACTTGAATCTCTATTGATACAAAGTCATGATATATATTAAAAACGAACAGTTGCCACGTACGTACTTACCTATATCATTCTATTTACTTCATCACTTTGTACTTGACAGAGCTGGATCGATTACATTTAACTTAGTCATTCATTTTTTTTGAAAAAAATAAAAAAATCCAAATGAAAAATTAGTTAATATAATATCATTATTTTAGAAGTGAGCCTACAAAGTAATAGGTAATCGAACAGCCTACCTAGCTAAATGATTCCATACCAATTAAAAGCTCTAAAGAATCACAACATAAATAAGTAATTAATGGAGCAACATATATAAAATAGAGGATCATACATACTTTTATATGAAAATATCTCCCATGATTCGTTAATGAATTGACTATGATGACTACTCGAATTATTGTTATAGTCGATTCGTCAAAGAACTAATTCACAGTCACAAAATTGGACTGTACTTTTATATATATATATAAAAGAAAGAAAGAACCCTAAAGAGGCGGAAACGGAGGGTGGCCATATATATAATGGGCTAGCTTATTGTCCGGGAGATAAAAGATATAGATATATTAGGGGCTTCAAATTAAAGGTTGGTATTTTGGAAATGTATATATTTATTTTCCATACTGGCCTCCTAATAAGTTCGAAAACAACAGGTGAATGGGCTAAAGATGTATCAACCCATGCAAACGTCCCTTTCTTGCTCCTCTCCCCCACATCTGCCGCTCCTTCTCTTTCTCTCTCACACACATACACATACACATACATTGGGAATGAGAATCATGCACGCTCTCTTCTTTTGTAACACCATGTTTATAATACTCCAATGTTACACACGACTCCTTTGTAAATGTCCAGCACAATGTACGTACGTACAAAGATATACGTATACATTTACATAAACATGTGAACATTGTGTGTATTTTACGCATATACTCACATACACATTTGCAAGGATATCCGGATTACATAAAGTTCTCACATGCATATGTACTTAAATTCATAATTTTTGTTAAATCTGTTACAACAAGCGTTGCATTCGTGTTGATTATGACAAAATAACGAGTCTATATTTTCCTATGACAAAAAATATATGAAGGTGCATATAGTAGAGAGTACTGTGTTAACTTCAGAACTCAGAAGATCAAAATTTAGTAAGGTAACATGTGATTATTTCATAGAATAGTATACATAACTACATTTGTATAATACAAAATTAATTACATTGTTGAGTACATATCAATTAAATAGCATTGAAAGCCCACAAAATACAATTCTTTATAAATTACTATTGACCAAAGACTAACTTCACTGAATCAGTGTCCACAATAATACAAATTAAAAAAAAAGGGTAGGGTGGGGGGAGGGGGGGATTTAGCCCCTCTTGGCTGCTTCTTATATATACTACTCCAGTATGCACCAAATAGACAATTCCAATTCCTCTTTCCTTCAATTAATTAATGTTTGTTTGAGATATTACTCATAATTATTAATAGCTACCTAGTAGTAGTATATAATCAAGAAAAGCAGATCCAAGGTGGTGGTTAATCTGTCAAGCACGTCAATCAATCAAATCAAATCAAATCATCGAGAGAGCAAGAACAACTGAGCTGAGCGCAGCCAATAAACTTGAAAAGGGAACAAGCCAAACAAACATCATGTCCTCCACCTCCTCTAATTCTGCCGCCTCCTTATCACCTCAGGACCACCTCCCTCCCTCATCCGACGACCAGCTTTGTTACGTCCATTGCAATATTTGCGACACCGTCCTTGCCGTATTATCCATTTTCCTTTCCCTTTTTTCCCAATTTAGTAGTATATTTACATATTCTCCCTCTTAGTTGTCTTAATTTTGCAACACACTGCTTTTCATCAATCAATTAAGTGTTTTTTCATACATGATGAGTACTTCAAAAATTAATATCGCTTAATTTCCCTTCATTTTAACTATATGTATATATGTACATAAATTATTTCAAGAGTTCATATTATATTATATATATGGAATAATTAATTAATTTTGTAATTGTGTTTGTGTAGGTGAGTGTTCCTTGCTCTAGTTTGTTTAAGACGGTGACAGTGCGATGCGGCCACTGCGCCACCCTCCTCCCAGTAAACATGCGCGGGCTCATGCTCCCACCTTCACCTAATCACCTTCACTTGCCTCATCATTCTTTCTTCTCTCCTACCACTACTACCACCCATCACAATCTTATGGTATAAATGTAATTTTTATATTTAGAGTTTGTTAATCATAAAAAAAATGTAGTCATGTTTTAACAATCAATTAAGCTTTTGATTGATTTTTTTGGATAAATGACGTACATATATGTTATTAATACAGGAAGAGATTCCAAACCAAGCCCCAAACTTTGTGTTCAATCAGGCTAATCTGATCAATGACTTCACTCTATCGGCTAGAGCTGGATCAGGACTTGAACACGAGCTTCCTAGGCCTCCACTCATTAACAGACGTACGCAAGATTATTTATTTTCTTCTGATGTTTATTATTGGATCCAGATTCCATAAAGTTGTCCCCAATTTACTCGCTTATCGTATGCAAGTCTGTATAAATTAATATGCTAGGGGCTAGCTAGCTAGATGATCGACAAAGCCCTAAATGCAACTCTCTTGTTGCTGAAAATTTAACAAATTCTTATAAACTTGCATACGTACGGTAGATTGGGGAGAACTTCATGGAGTCCAAATCCGTTTAATTGAATCATCTCTTGAAAAGTAAAAGCATGCTTGAGAATATAATTGCTATATATTATAACATTTATGTGTCTTTGGGTATGTATTGAGCTAGCCACTTCAGTAGTCACTTTGTTTCTCAAATATCTTGTATATATATATATATATATATATATATATATATATATATATATATGATGTATGTAATGTATGTACGCTGATACACATACAAGCTATCACTAGGTTGGATTAAGAGAGGGCCGGGGAAGAAAAAGGATTTAGTCAAGATGGAGGAGTTACAAGTAAGCTGTACGTATGTGACATATATAGAGAGGTGAATAATATACCAGGAAATTAAAATAGTTTGTAAGTAACTAAAGAAAGAGAGTAATGATATTGATACTTTGATGGTAGAAAGAGACTAATGATAATGATATCGATCCGATATGAGCTCTGCACATTCAATGAGTATTCACGATATCAAGTTTTGAAGTACCTCTCCATGCTGATTTTAAGTCATCATCTAAAAGTCAAGATACTACTCCAATTGTTGTGACCCCCAATAATTAATGTATTATCTACACATCAGTACTACTACTAATTAACATGACAGGGAGGAGAGAGCAGATCTCCGTCTCAAAATTATTCGTCTACTTGTCTCCATAAACTTAAATATCGACATATAATCTCTTACTTAACACTAATTAATTTTAAATTAAAATAAAAGGGCGTGTGTCGAGATTTAAATGGAGGACACATGCTTAGATAGAGAATTTGGAGAGCAGGATGATCCGCTTCTCGATAGGAGAGGGCTCTTTTATATATGATGTTAAGTTATAAACTCAATTAAAAGTTTTAAAATGTTAGGGACCGACCGACCAATTAATATCAAGCTAGCTAGCAAGCTAAACATAGGATATGTTTTAGGTGATTTCATAATGTAAGTGAAACAGCGTGATTAATTGTAATGTTTCTTGTTTGGTTGGTTGGTTTTCCATGTGTACGTCCACCAGCTCCGGAGAAGAGACAGCGAGTCCCCTCTGCCTACAACCGATTTATCAAGTGAGTAGTAATTAATCTTATCATAATCGAATTATATATATATATATATATATATAATTAATATAATTAATTAATTAATGTGCAGGGACGAAATCCAACGCATCAAGGCAGGAAATCCAGATATCAGCCACAGAGAAGCCTTTAGTGCTGCTGCTAAGAATGTAAGTAGAGTACAACTCCCTCATCCATTCTCATCCGAGTACTTATGTAATTTTCTTAATTTGTTTTTCTTATTCAAAAATAAATAATTAGGGTTTCAGTTCATTAAGTAATTGATCATATTTGGCATCTTTTTTATTTCGTAGTGGGCCCACTTTCCACACATTCACTTTGGTCTCATGCCTGCTGATCAAACTACCGTCAAGAAAAATACTACTGGTGTGCGCCAACAGGTATATATATATATATATATATATATATATATATATATATATATATATATATATATGCCGTAGTAGTATATAACTACGGCATTAATCAATGCAATGCACCCCAGCTAGCTAGCTCTTCCTCCTCAGACCTCAGCTGCTAGCAGCACAAACAAACATAATAAGGCATTAATTAAGGCTATTGCATGCACCCCTGGTTGACCTAATTATACATACCCAAAGGATGGTGGATTCAACGGTTACTGAAAAAATAAAGAGATATATATATATATATATATATATATATATATATATATATTATAGGAGTATAAATTAATTAATATCTATTATATAAATTAATATAGTCCTTAATTTTGTTTGTTCACTCACGAGTTACATGGTAATATATACGTACCCTAAACATTTTAAAAACCAAATACACAACATGCATGCCCTAAATATTTCATGAATTCTAACCCTAAATATATAACAGGTCCATTCTTGGCTTGCTCATGAACTAGCTAATAAATGGATCGATCCGTGCACGACATATATATAATGATTCGATTCTACGTTAATTCTTGTTAAGTTAATTTGTGTTGTGGCTGGCTAATTTTTGTGTAGGATAATGCAGAAGATGTCCTCATGATGAAAGACGCCTTTTTCACTTCAGCTAACAACATTGGTGTCTCTCCTTACTAACAAGTGATCGATCAATCCAAGCTCATGTTTTTCTACTTGTTTTAATTTTCTAATCAGTTTCTGTTTGTAGAATCATCGACGTACGTAGTACGTACTCTTAATTCCCATGCCAGCCTCTGATTTCATTGTTAGAAACAACTATATCGGAGATCATCAGATTTTATATATATATATAATATATATAGTCTAATTAATTAAGGACTATGACAAGTTAATTAAATATCTATGCATGCCTCATTGCCTCTATTTAATTAAATCTTCTAATGGAGTTTTAATTTTCCAGCAGGGTACGGATGATCGATTCTTGTGTCTTTATATATTATCGTGTACCTTTTATCAAACATTAAATCTTTAATTTACTTTTGCTTGCTTTGAAATGGTTTTAAACCCGGCCCTTTCTGTTTCATGTATATATTTCTCATTGCTAGCTGCATGTATAGCTTTAATTAGCTATGAAATGAGCAAGGCTCTAATTTAATTTACAAGCTAGCACTGTTTGTTAATATTCACACACATTATCACACGTACACAATTTCTAATTAACGTTGGTACTTAATTTTCATTGTTAATATATAGAATTTAAGGATTCTTCGGTTGAATTAATATTTAACCCCAAGTATTAATGAATTAAGTACTAATTACTTCCTTACGTTTTTATTTTTTAAATATAACATAATATTCTATCTATATAGTAACACATTTTAAACATGCATGTAGCCGGCCGGTAAGTTTAGGAAATATATATAGAGACAAATTATTTACTGTGTGTTAACGCCAAGATCTTTCTTCACGTTCCAATCACCAAGACGCGTCCGATATCCTGCACAGTTCAACAAGTCAACACCAAAAGCTTGACGTCCTGACCGTCGGGGGATAGCTCCGGCGTGAGAGTCAGTATCGGCGATCACAAGGTCAACAATGGAGAGAAAATATTATCTAATGTCTGAGATAGAATAATAGTAATAATGAATGTGTATGTTACTTACCTTCTTATATGATCTTAGCCCCATACATACTCCACTCCCGGTTTACCGTGCCACCCATCATCTCCTGACACCTTTTCCCCCACTCCCGGTCATTTCAGCCGAAAGTAAGCAGCCTACTTCCACACCTCGCTACCACTTGTTTGCCATCACGGCCATCATCCGAGTCCCATCCTCATTAATGCCACGCAGAAGGTGGCGTATACAATAGTCAACTATCACTTGGCATAATGATTACTTCAATCAAAGTTGGATTAAGTAACAATTTGTATAATGGGCTAATTCGATGACTAAGCCCAAATAATAGAAATGACCCAAACGACCGGATCCAACCGAAAGAACCCAATGAAATGATCAAGAATCGGGCCCAAACCATTCGGACCAACCGGGACTTAAGATAACATGATCCAAGGAGGAGCCCATTAAGTCTAAATTTCGATAAGGAAAAGGATTATGGCCCAACATTACCCCTAGTCTTATATTAAATGGGTGTTTAATGAAAGACTATAAACAGTATAGGCCCAGGACATAACAAATTATGATAAGTCATAAGAGATCCAAAGTGAAACTCACCAAAGCCCATCAAAATCGGTCTAAATTGATATAAGGAATAGAAGTGGGAAGCCCAATAGACGCAAGCCCACTTAGGTGAAGATATTTAGACCCAAAAACGGACGAAACCTCTTCTGACCAAACAAGCCTGGCTATATGACCATAAATGTAAGTTTCGAATAACTTTGTAACATAATTTCTGAGATATATAAGTGATACAGGTTCTGATACATGGTTTTTTGCAGTGTCTCTGATCAAACCGACTCCCTTGGAGGTGAGAGACTGGAAGATTTCTTAGCGAGGCGAGAATCGCGATGCGAGTGAAGAGCATCCGGTCAAGAATCTTTTCGGTTGACCCCTCTACCATCGATCCACCAACTACTTCCCTTCAAACCGATGAACCTCAAACCGATTTAACCCAACATACCCAAGAAAACCTCGGACCTCGGCCAAGAAAAAGATCCGCCAAACGATCCAAATCCACCCAACCGAAACAAACCCCAAAGTGATCCCAAACACTTCAAGCAACCCCCAAACAACCTTCTCAACCGAATTCCCAATCCTCCAACTTCTAAACCTACCGGTGAGAGGAGCTCGCTTGATATTCCTTTGCACGATCGGGCTAAGGTCCTTCGTGTAAAGAAAATAAGAACTAAGATAACCCCCGATTGCCAAGAGCTTCGAGTTCCCACCTCTTGGTACATCGTTCCTCCGACTACGTCCACGTAAATTGTGTGCCGACGATGAACCGACCGGTCCGTCCCCACTCCATCCCGAAAAAGAAAACATCCAATGATAAACCACCGGTTCATCTTCTCGTGACCTTCGCCAACCCCCGAACACACTCCTGCTCGGTCCCCTTCTCCCGAAACCATACAGGTGGACTCCTCGCCAATCCGTAATGAACCCCCGCCTTCTCCTCCAAGACAACTAACTACCGAATTCCATCAGGACGGCCTGGCCTCTCCAACGATGTGGCCCCGATTCAATGCCCACTTTCCTTTCAAATTGCTCAACGCTTTGTTAGTGAAACCGAGCGATCACTCGTTCTTGAACAGTTCGAATGGGGATTTACTTGTGACGCCCCCAAAATTTTGTATACGTCACCCATCTTGGGTCGCCACTTACATGGTACATAAATTCAAATACAACTTACTAATATAAGCGTAGGTATAATACTGACATAAATCGTGAGTTTGAATACAAATATTGTCTACTAGATATTATACAAACTCAAAAGGAGTCCTCATTACAACTATTATCACACTATTTCACGTAATAGTGAGGACTACTAATGCTATCCTCTCGGACCATTACTTCGTTCCCCGACTTCGTCTCAAATTATGTTCTCATTTCACGAAGAGAACGGTGAAAAAGGGTGAGCTCAACTAGCCTAAGTAAGAAATATTATGACTAAGATAATGCGAATAAATTATCATTAGCCTTCAACAAAGTTAAAAGCGATAAAATACAATGACAACCAGCTTTAATCATAGCGGTGAATAAGCAATCCATTAAAAGAGTCAAGTAGAGAATAAAGTCTACTATCTTTTAGGTTTTAAAAGGTTTTCATCAATTTTTATCATTTGAGACTCGACAATAAATAAACCACCACATCTAATCATCCCTGCGTACTACTACCAAGGATTTTCATCAAATTATCAATGGTCATGACTATACCGAATCACCCCCGGTCATAATCATACCAAAGACTATCCATCAACGCATTACAGAAAGCCATCGAGGACTTTTGTCACATCATTTATATCAAGTCATGATTATACCGAATGATCCCTGGTCATAATCATACTAAGTTCATCTATGCACGTAAGCCAAAGATAACATAATATAACATGAGGATGATGACAATGACATAGTAATTCAATAAAACAAGTTCAAGAATTATTTAATCCATGAATTATTAACGTCCAAATTGTCAACATGATACTGTTTCGTAGAGTAAAATTCAAGAATGATCAGAAGAATATTTCCATGAAAAGATACTGGATGAAACGCAAATATCAAGGATATTCTACTAATTTCATGGAGTATAAAAGTCAAAGTTTTAACCAACTGGGTATAATAAAGAATGGAATAACAAAAGAAATCACCATGCATGCGGTGATTGCGACAGACAAAAGTTATTCCAACAGTAATAATAATAACGGAACCGGTCGTGAAATTCACAAATCGACAGGATGTTCCAATGAGAATAATAAAGATGGAACCGGATCCGGTGTAAAACACATGATAGGATATTCCAATGAATGATAAAGATTTTAACCAGTCCTGTAAAACACATGCATGTGATGTTCCAACAGAATAATAAAATTAACCAGTCCTGTAAAAAACACACGCATAAGATGTTCCAATGAAATAATAGAAGAATGTCACCAAGTATAGGGTAAACTCACAGATACAAAGTTATTCCAATGTAATAATAAGCAACGGAATAACATAAGGATTTCACCAAGTATAGGTATGCCATGATACAAAGTTATGTATAGGGTATGCCACTTTTACAAAGTTATTCCAATGAATAATAATGAATGGAATAATGTAAGTTCTCTTCAAGAAGAAAGAATAACACCCTCACCGTAAAAAAAAACCTAATATAGAAGTAGTGAAGTAGCGAATACTCTTCTTCTTTCTATTTTTCTCTCTATAGCTTCTCTCTATAATTTCTCTCTCTAGAGTTTCAATGAATTCGTAAGAAAATAATGAAGAAATGAGCTTCTATTTATAGGAAAATGGAATGCATAAGAATTAATCCATGAACTATCCCAGATTGATTTACTTTAATCTGACGGTCCATATTTAAAGCAAAATCTTTTAAATAAAATATAATATATTCTATTTATATAAAACATTTTACTATGCAAACACTATGCAAAACACTATGCAAAATACTATGCAATACACTATGCATAATAAAATATAATATATTTTATTTATAAAATAACTTTAATAAAGTATTCTCATTTTTTATAAAAAGATGTTTCATTTTTATTACGTTAATAATACGAATAAAACAAAAAGTCATTATCGCTATAATAATTCATGATAATAATGGAATCAAACTGAGTGACTTCTCACATAAGCATCAATAATCAATACCGTGTGCTACTATGCAACTACATGTATTACTGTACTTTTACTACCGAGTAGTTCAACAAAGATCAACCAGAAAACTTCCGCCGTTATTTCAATAAAATATTTTTGTCGTTTTCTCAATCCGATAATAATTACATTGTCCACCAATGATTGAGTAGTTGTATTTAATATTCCCTCGCTAAACCTAATATTCCCTCAGGCCAATCGAATATAATATAACCACTTGCATACTTTGCAAAATTTATAAATACTACCCACAACTATAATATTATCTCAAATTCACACCATAATATTAAAAAATTATTTCGACAAAATTTAAATCTTTATTAATAAAATCTGGGTCTCACAATCTCCCTCCTTATGGAATTTAAGCCTCGAAATTAGAGTCGATACACTGTATGATAAAGAGATGAGGATACCTTGAATACCTTTATCGTTGAAAACATTAAATTCATTTTTGCAATCCGGCCAAAGATATTCATTAACAATTCATCTTTGCACTACAGGCAAAGATATACAATCAGAAAACCAATAATACTGAGACTCGAATTTAATAGTATCACAACCATGAATTATCCATGCACCACCGGGCTAAGGATATTCGTGTTTTCAATTACTGGTCATGATTATACCGAATAATCGTGGTCATAATCATACCAAGTCTATCAATGCACTACTGACCAAAGATGACTTTTACCACATCCATGAATTAATATTTCATTCTTTGAGACTCAAACCAATAATTAATCCATATCATCGAATCATCCCCGCACTACGTGGCCAAGGATATTCATTAAGATCCGACCACGAATTATCCATGCACTACTGACCAAAGATAATCGTGTATTCATTAAGTATCACGACCACAAATTATCCATGCACTACTACCAAAGATAATTGTGTATTCATTAAGATATCACGACCACAAATTATCCATGCTACTACTACCAAAGATAATTGTGTATTCATTAAGATCACGACCACAAATTATCCATGCACTACTACCAAAGATAATTGTGTATTCATTAAGATCACGACCACAAATTATCCATGCACTACTACCAAAGATAATTGTGTATTCATTAAGTATCACGACCACAAATTATCCATGCACTACTACCAAAGATAATTGTGTATTCATTAAGATCACGACCACAAATTATCCATGCACTACTAAAAAAGATAATTGTGCATTCATTTACTGCTTATGATTATACCCTAACAATCCTCGGTCATAATCATACCAAGTCCATCTACAAAGCATGATTTGACTTTCAACATAATATAAGCATGAGGATAATGATAAAAGAATCAATCAAATGAGATAAAGGATAAATATTAAACATTTATAATATAATTTATCCAGATTCAAGAATATCCCCATGTTTTCAATCACTTAATAATCTCATAATCTAATATCATTAATATTATAACAATATTTTAATCACTTTCAAATTTATAAACAATTTATCTTAATTGTTTACGCTTTTACCATATAATGCATTTAATCATTCAAAAATGTCATACTCATAAAATATCATCACCAATTATCAAATCCTCATCAAAAAATATGCATATACTCTATATAGGATTCTCTAGCCATAATATCCTATTTTCAACTTTTGTTACTTCACATAACATATTTAACTCATATGTTCAGTAATTAAACTATTTTCATGAAAAATACCAAATCAGTCCCAAAAATATTTCTTTTCTGGGATTTAGCATAATATAGTCCCATAATGAAAATATATTTTTCTCGAATTTTTAAAATTCATTTACTATTTTTCAAAATCAATTTCTAATTAATTCCTTAAGAAATTAGCTACCTCAGGTTTAACTCCAAAATTCCCAAATCTTGGCAGGACCTTACACATGTTAACGTGAGCTTCTAGTTTAAATTTCATGGTCATCGGAGTTATAGAACTCCGGTTATAAAGCGTTTTTTCGTCGGAAAAACCTAAATATTGAAATAGTCATAACTTGCTCATTTTAAGTCAGAATGAGCTCATTTTTGGACAGGAGATACTTTATACCATATACCTTCATGTCCCAAAAGGCCAGAATTTTTCTCATAATTTAAGTAGCCGAAACAGCCCCTTAAAGTTTCTGGGCAGTAGCATTTTCGAAATTTACAGCTTTGGCCTCCTTTGCTAAAATCAGTCCACACAAAAATCTACAACACCTTTTCCAGTAATTCCACTTGGATTAGTTAGGTAACTCATAGATCTAACTCTAGGACTTAACCACATTCAAAAATTCAAAATATAATAAGAGATATGGTCAATTGAATTTCATGTTACGTTTTTCACCAAAATCTGATTTTCAACTCTTTGTGATTTCTAAGAAACTTTCATGTTTTTACATACTAACCAACATAACTCATCATAAAACTTACTAATACCACGAATACCCATGATTTTCATTATTCCAATGCTTTTATTATGACTTTCATCATAAACCACGTAAAGCTGCTCATTTTAGTTGAAGAAATATTTGAGTGTTTAAGAAATGGGTTTTTGTCTTTGGGTCAATACAAAATTCGATTTCACGCTCTAGGGTAGGCTAGGAAATCTTCAAGAATACGTCAAGAAATTTATTAATGATAGAAATATCATTCAAAATTCTTCTCTCATCCAAGACTTGGATAGTACGTCACATTGATACCAATCTGTGACTTCTATCCCTTAACCTAGATAGCACCTCACAATGATACCTATAAACTTGCCATCTTCATTCACGATGTCGCCTCTGTAAAAGTCCGCTTCAAAGCATTCCACACACAAGGAATTCAACGACGAAAGGATCGGGGCTCTTTACTTATGGCTTGATATAACAAAGATTAACTTTAGGGTTTGGTTACTTTGAATTCGTGATAACAAAGTTGGTTATGAATATAAAAGCTAACAACCTTACGAAAAAGCATGATGAGTAGTTAACCAATTGATTCCTAAAATCACATCAAAGGCAAGTATTTTCAAAAGATAAGATCGACAGTAACGTGAAAGTGTTTATTTGAAACAACAAGATTAATAAATGTTGGAGGTAACGAAGGTTTCTCCCAACGAAGTTTCAATAGATAAATCAAAGTCTAATTTTTTTTCTGAGTCAAATTTAAACATTGAACACAACTAGGTAGAATAAAAGAGTGGTAGAACTTGTATTGAATAAAGTATAGACTTCGCAATAATTAATTTACCTGTAATAACTTCGCTCGGTTTCTCGACAAACGCCTCGCTTAAATTACCGAGTTTGACTTTTACTATAGGGTACATTCCACCCTTAAGTGCTTCTTCACATTCCCCGATCCATGATTTGAATCATTATTCTCCGATCCATATCGAATTCGGGTTGACCAGCTATGCATGTGGTAATTCAATTCGATGTTGGGTTCTCCTCAATTCATTCAAAAAGCAAAGTCCATTTCATCTATTTTGGCTTTATTGGATCTACATCTTTTTCACACTATCAACGCGTTGTGCAGCCTTTTTACCCATGCATCGCCTATTCTCCTTCGCTTCGCTTGTTTCTTCTTTCACCGATCTTTGATTTTAAATTCTCGATTCCAACTTTAATATCTTACACCCCGCCAAAGCGTGATTTTGTTCGAGCATCACATATCGGGTAACCCAATTTTGAATTGTTGTATCCCTTTGTTCCACGACCGCTTGCCGCTCTTCAACCTGTTCTTCTAGCTCACGAACACGATTTTGTAATTCAAAGTTTTGATCATAAATTTCTTCTAACCAATTCTCCTCGTGTTCCTCTTCTTCCTCTTTCTTCCTCACTTTCAAATTGCTACCTGCAGAATTAGCTTCGGGTGCAACAATTAGTTCTTCATTTACTACGTGGATATCTCTAATTTGTTCCTCGTCGACATTACATTAACTCGATTAGTGATTAAAGGTGTCACAACGGTCACATTCACTCCATTGTGAATATTTTCACCGCCATTTCCAAACACCGCCACAACACAAGGTTAATTAATATATCAAATATTATCCCTATACTCGTCGACCAATTAAATACCAAATAAACTTAGGTAGGTCATACTTAGCGAAGGAATTTCCGTCTCTCCTCCTAGTTCTTATCTCGCATCTTAGCCAGGGATCATATCCTAAAGCTCGATACCAACCGCGACGCCCCTAAAATTTTGTATACGTCACCCATCTTGGGTCGCCACTTACATGGTACATAAATTCAAATACAACTTACTAATATAATGTACGTGGTACAATACGACATAAACCGTGAGTTTGAATACAAATATTGTTTACTAGATATTATACAAACTCAAAAGGAGTCTTCATTACAACTATTATCACACTATTTCACGTATAGTGAGGACTACTAATGCTATCCTCTCGGACCATTACTTCGTTCCCAGACTGTCTCCCATATGTTCTCATTTCCTCAAGAGAACAAAGAAAGAAAAGGGTGAGCTCAACTAGCCTAGTAAGAAATATTATGACTAAGATAATGCGAAATAAATTATCATTAGCCTTCAACAAATAAAACCGATAAAATACAATAGACAACCCGGTTTAAGCTGCAGCAGCTGAATAAGCAATCCATTAAAAGAGTCAAGAGAGAATAAAGTCTACTATCTTTTAGGTTTTAAAAGGTTTTCATCAATTTTATCACGAGACTCAAATTTTAATAAATAAACCACCGCATCTAATCATCCCTGCATTACTTGGCCAAGGATTTTCATCAAATTATCAATGGTCATGACTATACTTAGAATCACCCCTCGGTCATAATCATACCAAAGACTATCCATCAACGCATTACAGGCCCATCGAGGACTTTTGTCACATCATTTATATCAAGTCATGATTATACCGAATGATCCCCGTCATATAATCATACTAAGTTCATCTATGCACGTAAGCCAAAGATAACATAATATAACATGAGGATGATGACAATGACATAGTAATTCAATAAAACAAGTTCAAGAATTATTTAATCCATGAATTATTAACGTCCAAATTGTCAACATGATACTGTTTCATAGAGTAAAATTCAAGAATGATCAGAAGAATATTTCCATGAAAAGATATTGGATGAAACGACGACCTTCGCAAATAAATATGTGAAGAGTACCGGAACTCGGACGAAATCAACGGGGAGATAATGAAGATATATTCTGAGAGTTACGAGCTCTCACCGGTCGTCGTAGGAGAGAAGTCGTCTGCAGCCAACTTGGATCCATCCTTACTCGATTCTTCGGATGACGAAGATGGCGCCTGAAGCTGATGTTCTTGTTTTTGTTTTTTCTTTCTTTAATTTATAGTATTTGTAAAAATTATCTAATATTGTAATTAGATTAAATATCAATGAAAACGGTTTCATTCCTTATGACTTCGGTGTATTTACTTTCTGCCAATACTCCAATATTTATTTAAGTGGAAAGATGCACAAAATCTTTCATTGACTGAACCCGAACTGTTAAGTAACAACTAAACATGTCATATAACAGATAAGATGAAATTAAAGAATGAGGCTTCCCGAACTCAACACTTAGAAAAAATTCAGGCAATAAAGTAAAGGGATACTTATTAGTTACCGAAGTGTGAGAAAGGTCTGCTTCATTAGGAATTTGTTTACCCCGAAAGGCCTAACAAAACCAAGAGATGACATTTGCCTACCACGAAGGGTCTGACAAAGTCTGATAGATGACACTTGCCTACCCCGAAGGGACTGACAAAGTCTAAGTGTCGACAATTGCCTACCACGCAGGGCCTGACAACGTCTTAAAGATAACACTTGCCTACCACGAAGGGCCTGACAAGGTCTGAAGGACCACCTGCCGAAAAGGCTACCATCGAATGGTCAGCGAGTCCACCCGAACCTCCTAACACCAATGACGTTTGCCTTACCACGAAGGGCACGACAAACTCATAAGGACCACTGCCGAAAAGGTCGCCATCGAATGGCCAGCGAGTCCATCCGAACCTCCTAACACCAATGACGTTTGCCTACCACGAAGGGCCTGACAAACTCATAAGGACCACCTGCCGAAAAGGCTGCCATCGAATGGCTAGCGAGTCCACCCGAACCTCCTAACACCAATGACGTTTGCCTACCACGAAGGGTCGGACAAACTCATAAGGACCACCTGCCGAAAAGGCTGCCATCGAATGGCCAGCGAGTCCACTCGAACCTCCTAACACCAATGACGTTTGCTACCACGAAGGGCCTAACAAACTCATAAGGACCACTCATTAAAAGGTCGCCATCGAATGGCCAAATGAGTCCACCCGAACCTCCTTAAAGTCGCAATCCTTCCAAATGACGTTGAACATCTTTAAATGATCGAGGAGTCTTCATGTTCGTGATCGCTTGAATCTTCTCTCGGATTGGCTTCAATTCCTCTCTGACTGACAAGATAACCCAGAAACTTGCCAGATTCTAGGCCGAAGGTGCACTTAGTGGGGTTCAATCTCAAATTGTGATGACGAATTATCTGAAAGCATTCTTCTAAATCATCCAGATGTTTATGCACCAACATGCTTTTGACAATCATGTCGTCTACGTACACCTCCACATTCCTGCCCAGCTGATATCTGAAGACATGGTTCATCATCCTCTGGTATGTGGCTCCGGCATTGATGAGGCCGAAAGTCATTTTTTTATAGTCATATACCGAACGATGCGTAATGAACGCCGTCTTCGGTATATCCTCCTTGCACATGGAAATTTGATGATATCCAGAGAATGCGTCCATGAAACTTAACAAAGCATACCCCGAAGTGGCATCGATGAGTTGGTCGATGTGGGGTAGAGGGTAGAAATCCTTCGGACAAGCCTTATTTAGGTCAGTGTAGTCGATGCAGACTCGCCATTTACCATTTTACTTCTGTACCAGCACCATATTCGCCATCCATTGTGGGTAGTCAATCTCTAAGATGAAGTCAACTGCCAACAGTTTTGCAACCTCTTCGTCAATTACTCACGACGCTCAAAAAAAAAATCCTCCTCTTCTCGCCGGATGAAAGCCTTTTGACGGTCTACCTCCACCGATGCTCAACGATATCCCTGCTTACTCCTGGCATATCCTGAGGCTCCCATGCGAAAATATCAACATAACATTGCAGAAGCTCCACAAGGTTCGTCCGAAGAGGTTCTGGCAGACCCAAACCTATCTGCACCGTCTTGTTTGCTTTGCCCGGGATGAGCTCTATCTCCTCCGTTTCTTCATCTGGCATGACCAATGGTTCGGAACTACTCTATGTGAAGGGTTCAATATCTATTGCCATGGTCTGCTTCTGCTTCGATACTCCCACTCCCGAAGTGATCACAGCGTTCCTATAACACCTTCTAGCCAGATCCAAGTCCCCTTTCACCTCATTGACCCCATGAGTAGTAGGAAATTTGATTTTGAAATGAGGAATAGAGGTCACAACTTGCAAAGCAATTAAAGTAGGCCTTCCCAAATATAGCATTATAAGCGAATCTACATACACAACATAAAATTTGCAAATAATTTCTACTGTTGGGGGCCGTTCAAGATGATTTGGTAGTTCAATGGTTCAAAACCACCTTGACCGGTCATTATTAAAACCATATAAAGGAGCCTCCTGTCCCATCTCCATCTTTTCGCCTGCCTAGGTGCATCCTCCGATAAGCGTGGGCATACGAATATCTACAAAGACCCATTATCTACCATCATCCGCTTCATATCCACTCAAACCCACTTCAGCGGTCGCCAGACCAAAGATCCTCGTCTTGATTCGATGACTTCCGAGCGTAATCTTCATCGATAAAAGAGATTACCGTATTTCGAATAAGGTCTCGCTACCTTGGGAGGTACCGCCATCGATATGATCGAATCCAAGTAACCGGTAACTTTTTCCAACGAAGTTTGCTGTAAGTACCCCAATGATGACATCTACCACGTGCCTTCGCAGTCGCTCCGGGAGCCGGCAACGCTTTTGAATCGGTTGAGTCAGCCGAACAGTGCCCTCTGTCTCTTTGTTGGTTAGTTCTGCGTACCCACATACCGAATTAAATCCTCGCCACCTTTCTTTCAATAAAGTCCTTCAAACTAGCATAGTCGTTTGTATCATGACCAAGCTTGTTGGTAATCACAATACTTACGAGAATTCCTTTCCTGTGCTTAATGTTATCTCGAGGTGGTTCGAAAATAGGTTGATTCTTAATTTGATCCAAGATAATGTACCGTGGCTCGTGTTGAGTCTTTGTGTACGTCCTATTCATTCTCTGGGCTGGAGCGGACGAACGTCCTCCACCCTGTCTCCAATTGTTATACTTCTTCGACCCGCCTTCGTAGCAGTCTTTATTCCCTTCATTCTTTTTCTGGTCTCTATCGATTTTATCCCGATCTGTCTCCTTAAGTCGGTCCAAAACAAGACGTTTGAGGCTGTCCATGGCTTCCTCCACCACGATGTAACCTTCAGCTTTGTCGAAGGCTTCAGCGAGACTCTTCGGGTGATGAAACATTAACTTCTTCACCAACTTCTCCGATTTGACCAGATCTAACCCATTCTGAAACAGTCCAACGACTTGTAGATCGTTCAGGTCTGTCACTTGGCCGACTGTTTCACGGAACCTCTTCACATATTGGCCCAAAGACTCATTCGAAAACTGTCGAACTTGAGCCAACGAACCAGTTGGTTTTCCCCTTCTTTTGTTGCTCCCGAAGCGAGCATGAAATTTACTGCACATGTCTGCCCAAGATGAAATTGAATCTGAGGGAAAAGTTCCCATCCACTGCCGGGCATCCTTTCTGAGTGTTGTGACAAAAGTATGACACTTAGCAGCATCGCTAAAGTCATAATAATCCATCAGTCGGTCGAACGCTTGACTGTGGTCATAGGGATCCCCCGATCCATCATAACTCTCGATATGGGGCAACTTCTTAGTGGGGTCAGCTTTTTCCTTAAGAATCTCCGCAGAAAAAGGGGATGCCTTCTTTCCCGAAGTATCCTTCATTTTTGTACTTCGCAAGTCGCCCAAGTTCTTTTAACTCTTTGACCGGATACTCTACACCTTCCGTTGAGATGATGCTTCTTTTTCCATGACTCTTCCTCCTCCGAGTAGACCGGGTTTCTTACAATAGAGCCTTCAATTCTAGAAGGGCTTCTGCGATGACGAGTGTTCACAGGGTGGTGTACCCTCAGTAGACTCTCAGGAGTACGATCTCTAGATATGCTTCGTCTTTGAGCTCGGGCACTATGGCGAGAATGTGCAACAACAAGGGCTTTCTTTATGGTTTTAGGAGTATGATCTCTGGATCAACCTCTTCGTTCTCTCCGACCCTGCTCCTTAGAATCGACAGGGTGATGTACCCTCCTCTATCTTTGAGGACTAGGGCTTCGGGATCTTCTTCTTTCTCGAGTTCGGCCCCGAGACTCTCGTCCTGAATGAACAGGTTCTTTCCCACTTCGGTGTCCTTGCTCTTCGGACTGATCATAACTGAGCTCTTCGTCTCTCAACTCTGTCATCCGAGCCATCTGCTCATCTACATCCTGTCGTTGCTTCACGAGTACTTCCATAGCTCTATCCGCTTCATCTGTCATCTTAGCCAGTCGTGAAGCTTTTTCGTCTGGTCCTCTCGTTATCGAGTTCTAGGCGGCGTGCCTTCTACTCGCTTCCGACCGTGGCGACGCTTTTATCCGTCGGGAAGACTAGCCTACGTTTAGCCTTTGCGCCCACCGCCTTCGATAGAAAATCTTCAGTGATCGTTTGACGCCGTGTCTTAGCATGAACACTTATTGCGGCCCCAAACGATCCTCGACAGACACTCGTGGTGTCGATTCATTCCGCGACCCTCTACGCCCTTCGAATGTAGGTGTTCTACTCTTCACCATGAATATTGACGTAGAACAAACCACGATGCAGGATTGAAAAATACCGGGACACTAGAACTCAACCCTCCTTCTAGCGCCAATGTTAACGCCAAGATCTTTCTCCACGTCCCCAATCACCAAGACGCGTCCGATATCCCCGCATTCTTCAACAAGTCAACACCAAAAGCTTGACGGCCTGACCGTCGGGGGATAGCTCCTGCGTGAGAGTCAGTATCGGCGATCACAAGGTCAACAATGGAGAAAAATATTATCTAATGCCTGAGATAGAATAATAGTAATAATGAATGTGTATGTTACTTACCTTCTTATGTGATCTTAGCCCCATACATACTCCACTCTTGGTTTCTGGTACCACCCATCATCTCCTCGACACCTTTTCCCCACTCCCAAATATTTCAAATAGAAAGTAAGCGACTTACTTCCACACCTCTACCAATTGTTTGCCATCACGGCATCCGAGTCCCATCCTCATTAATGCCATGCGAGAAGGTGGCGAACACAATAATCAACTATCACTTGGCATAATGATTACCGGTCAAAGTTGGATTAAGTAACAATTTGTATAATGGGCTAATTCAATGACTAAGCCCAAATAATGGAAATGACCCAAATGACCGGATCCAACCGAAAGAACCCAATGAAATGATCAAGTAACTGGGCCCAAACCATTCGGACCAACCAGGACTTAGCATAACATGATCCAAAGGAGGAGCCCATTAAGTCTGGCCCAATAAGGAAAAGGATTATGGCCCAACACTGTGCTTATACAGCTGGACTTTCATATGGAAGCATGCGGATGAGGGGTTGGTGTTCCAAACTAAAACACTACTAGAATACTGGTAACTGAAATCAATTTTTAGAGACGGACTAAGTTCTGTCTCTAATTCTAGTAATTTGAGACGGACTTAGAAACCAAAATTTTTCTATGTCTCGACATGATTTGGAAGTAAAAAACGAGACGGATTCTGAAACCACAAGCATCGTCTCAAATTTTAGAAACGGGATTAGAGACGGATTTAATCGTCTCAAAAAGTAAGTATTATTTAGAAAATTATAAACTCGTTTTTGAAACAGATTTGAGACCAACTGTGCTCGTCTCAGATTAATAATTAAAAAAATAAATAAATATTTATGTTTGAAACGGATTAGAGACCGAAATGTCCGTCTCTGACTTTTATTTTCCCTCTAAATATTAGTCTCCAATTCACTCCTTATTGTTAGAGACGGATTCGAGACGGATATAGTCCGTCTCAGTATTTAATTTCCCACCAAAAATTTCCTCCAACTATATCAACCAAAAAAAAAGAAGAAAAGAAATAAGACTAATATTGAGGTTAAAACAAATAAAATCCCCAAAATCGTTGCATCCCTGTTTGTTCTTTCTATCAGATTAAAAATCCCCAAAATCCATCTTCTCATTTGCAACCATAGCTCCTGATTTTGCTTCTCAATTTCCATCCGAAAGCCCATCTCTTCTCAAATGCAACCATGAATTCCCGATTTTGCTTCTCAATCAATTGTGCGTCTTGTGGATCTTAGTTTAGGGCTAAAGGAAAACTCTCAAGCATCGGCCAAGACGAAAACAATCATGCACCTCCTTAGCAGCTATGGGCCATTGCTCCCCGATTTTGTCAAGACAAAGTCTATGAGAGAAAGAATTGGTGGAATGTCTAGGAGTCGGTTTGGGCTTGAGTCTCATCCCCATGTGTAAAACTTTGCTTAAGTTAGAATTTAGTTTTGTATATTTAGTTACAGATATGCTTTACGGGTTCATAAAATTTTATGTCCTTTTAGTAAATAGCATCTCAAATTTTATGTTGTTCAGTGTAAAATTTTATACGAGATCTTATTCTTGTGTTTTTTTTCTTGTGTGGTTTGTTGCCACGCTTAGGGTCCTCCGTCTCGAGAATCTAGCGATTTACTTCAAAAATTTCATCATCCGAGGTTATAGTACTTCAATCCTTTTATTTTCTTTCTCATCCGTGGTGCCGCTTTTTCTCTTCCTCCTTATCTTTCTTCTCATTTTTCTTCTCATCATTTTCGCCAAGAAGCCACCGGCGCTTCATTCCTCGCTTAACCCAACTCACTCCCGCACGATCATCAAGGTTATCCTCTCTACATATATATTTACATCTATTATTTTATTTTTAATTTAGAGTTTTGGTTTTGTGCCCACTTCGATCAAGTATGAAGAAATATATATAAAAGCATATACTTTCATGTTCTGCTTTTTTGAAATGTTTAGTTGTTTAAGTTAAATTTGGGTGTAATTGATGTTTAATATTATTAATTTCTTCCGGGTTAATGGTGCGAGTTAGGTGATCGAATTTTGGGGCTTAATTGTTATCCATCTTTTATTGATCGTTGCATGTTTTTTGTTCAAATTTGAGTGTTAAAATCTTGATCGATGCAAAAAAGATAATATGTGAAAGTGAGGAATCAATTTCTTAACTATCTCAAGTTTTGTCTCTTTTTTTGAACTCTTACCCAAAGTTTGGTGGAGAGGTAAAACGTTGATGACTAAAGATGTCTCGCTATTACGGTGGCCTCTTCATGGTAGTCTTTGGCGAGTTTAGTAATCTTTGAAGGTTTTCTTCTTAAGTTTGTATTCGCATTTTTTGAGCCACTAATTTGTTTAATTCTTTACACATTTTAGTTTGGAATGTTTGGCATATCGCGATGGACACGGAGGAGAAGCGGTGCCATATCTGCTAGCAAGTTAGTGTTTATTTATTTTTTTGGCTAACTTACTTTTTGTACTACCAAAAAGAAGTGATTACAAACTATAGATTTATATTATATGGCAATCTATATTTCCAATTCACATTTAAGGATGCTGGTAATGAATTCAAATGCATGCTTCGTTTGGGCATGAATAAATATATTTCCAATGCATGCTTCATTTTACGTGTTCGTTGATGTTCAGGTTGTTAATGCACTGAATGTTCAAAATCGTGTACCATGTCCTTTTTCACCGCTTTTTACATTTTCATTTGTTTACGCCTCGTTAGAGAATATATTAGATTTACTTGAAATTGGTGGCTTTTACATGTTTGAATATGTTATCAACAAATGCTTATGGATATGCTAGAATTTTAGAAAATAAAACCCTTGGTTCTCCCCAAAGAGTATCTATCTTGATTTTGTGGTGTTATCATTATACACGTTTGAATTGTTAATTAACCGAATAATATAGGATCTCAGTCTTCTCAGAGGTTACAACAATTTTTTTTACTTCATTTTTTGTCTTTTTAACTTTAGTTTCTTAAACATGTATGAACTGCATTTTTTATTGTTTTGAACTTGCATAATCCATAGTTATGATTTGAGCTACGACGTAAATTGGTTCTGTCATACTTACATCTGTTTAACATGTTGTTGGTGCAGGAAGTTTTGCTGTGGATCAAATCTGTGGTTCAGGTGACTGTTTTGCTGCTATCACCAGTTTTAGGAAAGTTGAATCAATAAATATCTGGGTTTTGTTTGCGCAGTGGAGTTGATTTTTGGATAAAATCATTGCCATTGTCCACAGGCACATTAAGGTAGTGTTTTATAGCCTCTTAAGTCAACTAGAATGCAATTAAACTTTTGGAGTATAGTTTATTTTTTAAGAAAATAGTGACAGGATATAACTCCTTTCTAGGCATCCCCAACTAGAATGGAAGTTTAATTTGTACAACCTGTCACATTTTAGTTTTTCTTTGTGGAATGCTACAGAATTAGAGTTCAAAGCTAATGTACCAAATTTTATTACATTTTGGTAAGTTACAATATTCTTAACTACTACATTTTGGTAATTGAGTTTAATTTGTAGTAATGAAGAAAATAAAAGTGACGGTCTGAAAAATATTTGGTATTGTTTGAATAAAGTATAACTATGTATTATGTAAGTGTGTTGTATTATATTAAAATAACATGTGCCAGTGTTAGGAGGTAGGTATCATAGTATAGTGATTTTATGTGAAATTGTTAGTAAAGAGCTTTTCTTTTTTTCAGATTCATAATTTTTTACCTGTATTCTGGTTTCTTCAAAAAGTCAGAGTCCACTTTTAAAAGTTATGAAGTCTATAAAAAATGTGACTTTAATATAATCCATGACCACTTCAATGAGATCTAACATTAATTTTGAAAGTGGACTCTGTTCTAAAAAGAGAACTTATTTTCTTATTTTGTGATAGTAAATGCATATTGGTGCTTGTTGATTTGTTTGGTGGATTTTGATCTTGTATGTTAGGTTACTAGTGAGTCGCTTCGTTCAATTAGTGGTGTAGACTAGTTGATGATGTTGGATTGCATTATCTTGAGAATGGGTGCCCTTCACTTCAGGTACAACAAATTATTTTTCCCTCACGTATATACTGTATGATATTTGTTTGCAAATTAAATTCTAAATTGTTCTTAAAGTAACTCTTCCTTGGTTGACAATATTTTATTTCCCTATTATTTATAGCATTTGTTTTTGTAATTGAGAAAACTTCTTGATGAAGAAGTAAAAACAGAGCAAACAACTAAATTTGGTTTAGGTGATTTATAAACTTCTTCAAAGCTTGGTCCCATCTTGTATATAATTGCATATATTTGCATAAACTTGCATATTATCATCTGCATATATGTACGTATAGATATGTTTATGTTTTGATTGTGTCTAATAGGGTTATACCACATAGCCAAGATGTCATTCATAAAGTCACAGTGAAAACTTGTATCCGCTATTAGATGATATTTTATTTTTGTGACTTTGTTTAAATTTATATTTAATCCCTTGGCATGTGACATTAATCCTGTGCAATCTCGTCAAATCTCTGTTGGTTCTTTTTGTCATGCTTGAGATATTTTTGCATTTCATTTTCTTTTGCTGTTCTTTGTATTCAAACTTTTTCTTTATGATCGATTATCATTTGCCAAGTCATGGGAACTTGGATTCTTACAATTGTTGCTTGAACTCGACAAGGTATTTTAAGTGTTCATTTCTCGCATGTATGGTACTATGATGAACCAAACTTCTTGTCATACTTGATATCATCCATTAAGTAGTAGTAGATTTTGCACCAACTCTCAAGACTATGTGTGGAACTTAGTTTATATATAAGCTAAAAGTCCACGTTGTTGGTTGGAATTACCTTGGTTCTTAATGGTTTGGTTGGAGGATTTAGACTATGAAATCGATATAGTTAAAACTTTAATCAAAATAGATGTATAAAAAATTCTAGATGGCTATTAGCTAATCAATCAAGATTGCTTAAAAGTTACACCATACACCAATGCAAGGCTTCACTTCTAGAAAGGAGTTGTATCTGTCGTAAAGATGTTAATCTAGAGTTTCTTCATTAGTATTGCGTGTTAAAAGTATTTGCAATGGATCTTGTTAGTTCCTCGTTGAATTCTCGCCTTCTTCATAATAGGCATCCCCAATGGATATTGAAATCAAATGTAACATAAAACCTAGTCGATTAACTATTCTTTTAATCACTTTAAGGAAATTTACGGAAATTACGATTCTTATGGAAGTTTTTGAGTAAAAGCGAATTATGTCTTACTTTCTTAAAATTATAACTTTAGAAAAGTGATGTGAATTTCCTTCTTGTTGTTAAAAGATTAATTTTTAATTATTTTTTAACTTGTGGTATATATTTGTGTTGTAGAACTTGCTTATTTTGAGGTTTTCTGATGTTACATGACTACCACCGGTTTGTTTTGGTAATGTACAAGGATAAAACATGAGTTAAATTTGCTTTCTTCTATAAGTTGTTTGGGCTAAACCCAAATGTGATTGCAGATTTACATGTTACATGCTTTAGGTTTTATTACCTACATATATATGGTTTCTCATTTCGTTGGTGTAGTACTTATTTGTTGCACCTTATGCATAAACTTGTCTTTGAGATTATTGCTTAAAATAGGTGCAATCTGCAAGTTGCTTCATGTTTTGTTCATAGGCCGTAGTATGTAATCGCTTTTCTTAGTCTTATGTTTAGAATGCATGTATTCATTTCATATATTTGACATGTATTCCATGTACTACTACTTGTAGGATGTTGATGTCGAGGATGAGCATGATGAAAATTGAGGCGATAATAACGGATGGAGACTAAATGATTATATATGCATGTTGATCTTTTAGGTAGTATTTTTTAGAAGTTACTTTTGTTTACCATCGAGGATGAGATATGATGGTGTGATTATGCATATTTTTGAGCTTTAAAGCAATAATTTTTAGAAGTTACTTTTGTTGTATTTGGTGAGACTTGTAGTACGTTAATATTTGTAATAGTACTCATCGATAGATGTCTTGTCTAGTATTGTCTATATATAACAGTTTAGTAATTATCATTATTATTTTGAACATATTTATTTTTAGATTTTGTAATTAAATTTTGAAAATATTTATAATTTGCGATGTTGGCGTCAAAGTTGACACGAATTTTGAGAGGGGCATAAGCCTGTCTCAAAATATGCGCACTAAAAAGATATTGGCGTCAAAGTTGAAACGGGATTGAGACGGATGGTATTCGTCTCAAAATGTGTAAAATAAATAGTTGCTGCCTATTTTGAGACGGATTTGAAACGACTTTTTCCGTCTCAACTTATGTGAACTAAAATAAAGCGCCAAATCTGAAACCGGCAAAATTGGTTTCAAAATTCAGCTCCCAATGGGTTAGCTTTGAGTCGAATTTGAAACGGACTATGTCTGTCTCAGATGGTTTGAGTCGGATTTGAGACGGCAATTTTCCATATCTAAATTCCTGTTTTGAGACTGGCAAAATTAGCGACGCATTCAACTGACACGGCCAAATTCCGTCTCAAAATCCGTCTCAAAATTGATTTTGAGACGGATTTTGCTGTATTTGAGACGGATTTTGTCCGTCTCAGATGCCCAGATTTTTTGTTGTGAAATATATGTAACTTTTCAGTCAAAATTGCTCCATGAACTCAAGTAATTTTTGAATATTCTAGACATTATTTTTATAAAGTGACATGCATCTTAAATTAATTGCTATATTTATAGACACTAAATTAATTACTTCCAATTAATTGTATATATCACTGTATTTAGTTAATTAGGTATTGTTTGCACAACCCTTTATATATATATGGAAGAATGAAGGAAAATCACTCCAAGAAAAAGGTCATAAAAACCTAGATTTAATTCTTAATTTAAAAGTGCACGTTTTTAATTTGTGTCTGCTGTTTTAAATTTCTTCGTCCAAAAGCTAGATCATATATATATATATATATATATATATATATATATATATATATATATATATATATATATCAAGAAAGAACGTAAAAATCTTGATACATTCATCAGATTATTAATTATATATGGCCTCGAATAATGTGATTAATATTAATGTAATAACATTGATTACTGCTAGCTCAAAATTAGAAATGAAGTCATTAAAATAGAATTTTATATGTTTTATTTAATGAAAGAAGCTAGCCTACTTGAGTAGCTTCATGATTAAGTGAGATTCAGATTGAAGTAGTGGGTAAAGAGCAAAAAAAAACGATCCAAATAATATGAACGATCATCACTATATATATATATATATATATATATATAGTAAGTGGTGTTATGCCCTATTAAAGGGTCAAAATGGAGAGGTTTATGGAGTAACATGGAATTACTAATTAATTAGCTAGTGTAAAGTTCCAAAGTACGTAGCTAGGGGCATAGGATACTACTACACACTCCATATATATTACTAGTAATATTCATCTGTGGATCCCCAACAGTTAACACTGTAGCTATCAACAAATTCTTGACACACAGAGAGAGACAAGTATATATACTAGTGCTGTATGGCTATCTGTTAAAAAAGTTAGCTAGGACGTTGGTTGGTTGGTTCAACATCAAAGATTTGACCTCCAAAAGACTGAAATCATGGAATATTGCAATCATGGGCACCTGACTCCAACTCCAACATGCTGGCTGGGTACCTCCACTTAATTTTTACAGTAACTAAAGCTCTCTCGCAACATGTAAAAAGAAGAGCCATGCCCATGATGATGATGTTCACATATACAAATAGTTGTTCTTCTTCATTGTTTTAAATGCATTAGCAATCAAATTAACCAATTAATCGGCCTATCTAGTTTAGGGGCCCAAGCTTTGTCTGTCTATTCAATAAACTGGCAGCTCCTATATATAGGCTGCCTCAAATTTTGTCCAAATTTGCTCATAACCAAGCTGAAACTACTCCCGAGATCTAAACCATTAGTTAGAGATACGTATCTCATGTTGATTATTAGTAGTACTAGACAACTGAAAAATGTTTAACCTCCTCGATCTTAATATCATCCATTGTCAATACGGTTCAAATGTTGTATATTGGTATAATATACTGTACTGTTTTAACTAACATAATAATTTCACAAGACTTTGGGTGCATGAGTTCTTGGAATTCATTTGGACTGTTAGCTAGTTTTTCTTTAAAAATAAATCATTAACTAACTAATAAAAAAAATAGCACTTGAATTTTCTTTTCTTTCCAATTTTAAAGAAAATCTCATAAAGCGTGTTTATATAAAGTTATAGAGCTATAATTTGTTGCATATTTGTTACAATCAAGGAACTCGGTGAGACAACACGCAATTAATGAGGTGGAAATTGAGAGTCTTGCAACAACAAATTCACAGCTAAAGAAAGGCAACTTGGAGCTAGAAATGGATGTCAGTAAAGTTAAGCTATGGACAGTGATGAGAGAACCAAAGAAATTATTGAAGAAGAGTGGACTGATGAAGAGACGATCAATGGGGCTGAGCTTAAGAAGGTCAAGAAGAACCATAAAAGAACCAAACTGGCTCCAAGGCTATGTCAGGGGCAAAAATGGAAGGATGAGGACCAAAGGGTAGTATGGGTAGATCATAAAGTTATTTTGATCTAAGGGATAATCTTTATCGGCTAGGATTGATTCGTGTATGATGCTTTGTTAAAATCCATGTGCTGTAACAGAATTTTGAGCAGATGAATTGCTATCATTTTCTCTTTTCCTCTCTTTCTACTCTCCTTTTCCTTCAAGTTAAAATTGATGAATTGTCATTACACCAATAAAATAAATAAATAAATAAGTTTTAAAAGAATGGTATTCCAAATAAATAACAACAGGATTCCCGGGGAGCTTTTGTACCAAAACAAGGCAAAATAAATGTGTCAAAATTACTGAAGTTGCATATCAACAAGCCTAGAAAGAATTACACACACCTAGGAAACACTCACAAGTACAAACACTAAGCAAAGCCCAGGCGGGCAAGCAGGCTCCCACAGGCAACTTAGACGTGGTAACACAGTGGTAAATGCTTAGTGGAATATAGATATCAAGGCTCATATCATCATTAGCAGAGTAAAGAACAGCTTCGATTCAGTGCTCACTGCGAAAGAAATATCTTCCGGCCTGAAAATGAAAATGAAATGTCCATGTAAAATCAGAGCTACGCTTAAGAACTAAAAAGAGATGAAAAAGAAAAAGGATGGGTCTTATTCATGTACATACTTTTGCAATTTGGCGAGTGCGCCACAGAAAAGGGCATTTTCAGGGATGGGCAACTCTGTTTTGTTAGTGGGTTCTGGATTGACAACCTTAACATATGTTTCTTGACCGAGATACCATGAGTCGAGGTTTTCTGTTCTAAAATTCCAAATTCCAACATTATCAAGTGAGATCAAGACTGCCGTCCATGCCCCAGGGAAAACCTAAGCAGCATCAAAATCAACTGTGTTTATGATTGTAAATGAAATGACAAATAAGATCCAAAACAATGGATTTTCTCAAAATTGACATGTTAGGAGGAAAACCATGAATCCATGAGCTAATATAAGAAATGACCCAGGCTTTAGTAGGAACCTGATCAGAATAATAGCAAACTTCTAAAAAATACCTGTGTCGTGGCGCGAGCAATTCCATCCCACTTATTATATGTGCCCCTACTGGCCTCTGTCCACTCGCCATAATCCATCCTGCAATTGAGTAATCAAAGGGAAAGTGTTAACAGCAAGTTGGCAGAAAATACATACATCTTAACATGAAGATATAATGATGTTTAGCGGAAGGGAGTCAGTTCCTACCCAACTACAAAAAAAGCATATCCATCCATATGGTAGCTTTGCATCTTGGTGTCGTTGTTTTGCAGTATTACTTCCATAAATCCTCTAAATGTGCCGTTAATTATATTTGTTTCCATCTTCAGTGGTCCAGTAAGTGGCCTCTTGGGAAAATCGGCCTTATATACACCCTTCACTTTGTATTGGTCAGCAAGCCTGATTGGTGTGTGGGGATTCATAAATGAGATCCCATTAAGGGTTGTCTGCCGTTTCCCATCAATCATCACCGGTGGTTTGTTTTTCAATACATATACTTCAGTGACATTAATCGTGCCATACCTAAAAGAACCTTGTGGGTTTGGGCGAGCACCACTAGCAGACACATTCCACCTGCAAAGATTCACCATAGGACTCCAAATCAGTGAGGCAACAATTGTCAACGAGCTAACTGAAGTAGAAGTTCAAGTATCTGATCATTTTCAACATAAGTATACTAAATTTACTCCGTTCAGAATAGAATAAGGTGAGCTACATATAATTATATGGAAGTTTTATAAACTTAGTTTAAAAAATTGAGAATGAGAAGTATTGAGTAATTTTAACATCTCCCTAGTCTAACTGAGTTATTCCAATATAAGTATAACATCATTCGCAAACTATCTTCAATTTTATTTCAAAATAGTTTCACCAGTAACTACTTTCATTCTTGATAATATTCCTTCCTTTATCTACTCATAGATTTGGAACACATACACATCCATACTAGTAAACCACAGCAGATAGACTCCCTCCAGAAGGGAGAAGTAATTATAAATGAATAATCAGAAAAGAAAACAGTAACTAAAGCGCTTCCACGACATTAATGTGCCAAATCATTTAAAAGGAATCGTCAACAAACCTGATTGATCTTGCTTGGTTCATTGAGAATGTTTTGTCAAATTGATCATTCGGTGCTTCTGGAAGGGGACCAGATGCCTTTCCTTTGGAGTTGGAATAGCGTAAGATGCCAACACCAGTAACTCTTTTCCAAACTGATTCGTTTACGAATCTTGGACTCGCCACTATGTAGTAATCAGAACTTGCATTCTGATCCATGGTTACCAAGAAAGAGTATGATTGTCCTACGTGAATATCTAAGCTAGTGTAGTTTTGTTGTACTGTATATGATCCCTCGGCTTCTGCTAAGAGCAAGTTATGGTTCTGAATTCTGAAGTTCAAACTAGTTGACACCCCAACATTGCTGACACGAATGCGGTAAGTTTTGCCTGCCCACCATCATAACATTAGCACTTTAAATATGAAAGGAAAAGGGAAAATTATATATGTACATTTTATCTGCATTAACATGCCTTTCGATGCATTACCAAAAAGTTACCACTTAGGGAAGCCTATGAGGTATGTGATAATGTAGCTACTAGCTAGCAAGGCAAAGTGGTGCTGCCACATTTCATAAAGACAATGGTATCGTTTATTATTAAGTAGTTTATTCCAAGATCAATGAAGCACAACAACTGAAGCTGCATTATGGTGTTGATGGTAGAGCTCTATTGTAAATTATCTTAGATTGTTATAAGTTTGTTAGAACTGCTAAGTAAGCATAATGTGAAAGGTAGGTAATTATTCAGCGTCTAGCTTAAGCAGATAGTTGTAGCTTTACATTTTCTTTGTACAAATAGCTCTCTGTACTCTCACTTCTGTAACTATTCATTCAATAGAGATAAGTCATTTCTTCTTCTAAATTTACTGTATGAATCTACAAATCTTGTTTTTCCATTTTCCTTCTATGCGGATAGATGAAAGTAGCAAGTTTAGTGCTCCTTTCTCAAACCAGAACAACTCTGAACTTTTCTTTAAGTGTAGGGCTCAGTTACAACATATCAATATGCCTATTGTAGTAAATTTCTACGAAATCAAACAAAGTATAAGTTGTGTTGAAGCCAATAATTAATGGAATATCAGGTCCCTGATAAATTACTCTAAAACTAAGCCATATCCATTCACAACCTACATGGAATCAATGCTATTATGTGCCTAATGAAAACTTGACAACTGCAGATCCAGCTCTCAGACCAAATTAAGGAATAATAAAAATAATTATAAGTTAAAAAAGCAGGCTTGACCAATTCAGTGGGCAAAAAGTAATATGCAGTGAGTTGCTTAAAGGAAAATATTATTGTATAAAAGGATCACTCAAGCTTCATACAACTAAAACCAAATGAATCTTCCATCTAATCCAGAAAACCTCTAAAACAAGTAGCAGAACTATGGAAGTAACATATTCAGTGATAATGCAGTTCAAATTACTCACCAGGGTGGACGTCAATTGTTTCATAGTCAATGCCGTCAGGCACAAGAGTATCGTTATATCTATAAGGGCCTTTCCCATTAATAAGAACACCATCTGGCATTCCAAGATCTTTCCCACCATTAAGGGCCCTCCTCAGAGCCTATAATCGACACAAAACCAAATATCAGTCACATCAAATCCTTTACTCCAACATACTACATATATAAAGGGTTTCATTATTGACAAATTATCAAACACTAACCGTGTGGTTTCTTGTTTACCAATCACCAATCATGATTGAAATATCCCCATCTGGGGTTGCAGAAGGAATTGAAATTACTTCCCTATTATTAATAATAATGCCGCCAAAACCGCCAGAGGCTCTTTGAAAATTGAGCGAAGGGAAGTAAAAGAAACTCCCAATCTGGTCCTTAACCTGAAACTCGTAAGTCCAATTCCACTTTGGAGGAATTGGACAGTTAGTGCCTAGCACTCCATCTTGCCAAGAAGAACGCCGCTGTTGAACACCAGCCCTGTCTCACCCATTAATACAAAATCCTCAGATACCATAAACCCCAAGTTTTAAATAAATTTGCAATTAAATTATTAGATTTCCTACCAAGATGGAGTGCCTAGCACTCCATCTTGCCAAGAAGAACGCCGCTGTTGAACACCAGCCCTGTCTCACCCATTAATACAAAATCCTCAGATACCATAAACCCCAAGTTTTAAATAAATTTGCAATTAAATTATTAGATTTCCTACCAAGTAATTAGGAGGTCTTCATCTAATTTGTTTCGAACATTGACCTCGACATCGTTGTTAGTAGTAACATTTATGACAGGACCTGGAAATTTTCCATTTATAGCAATAACCTGCAAAGTCAAAGGCTTTGCAGCTTAATAAACCAACTAACAACATGGAAATTCTTTAACCATTATAATTACCAAAAAATACACTCTTCGAAGATACTTAAACCTCAATAAATTTAACAGAAGCAACTTAAACAGTAAGCACATTTAGCATATCTGAAGCTAAATACTGAAAATGGTAAGAATCTAAAACCAACCCAGAAGATATTTATCAAAATTAAGTAAACCCACTAATAAGATCTACAGATTATACATATATATCCATATGCATATATAGAGAGAGATAGAGATAGAGATAGAGATAGAGAGAGACAGAGACAGAGAGAGAGAGAGAGAAAACCTGTTGGGGAACACCCAGAGGAGATGCAGTAATGTAAGAGACCACAAATTCATAAGAAACAAATGGATCTGCAGCTAAATTCAAGCTCACAAACAGAGAAATGTAGAAGAAAAGAACAGAGATAAAGCTAAATGAAGCCATGTATTAGACTGTTGGTGATATTCAGAAGAAAAAGAACCAAATTTCTTAGCTTTCCCGAGTTTACATTATCAGATAGAAGAATACCAGAGGAAGTGAGAGAGAAAAGGAAAGAGAGCCTCTAGAAAGTTGAGAGAGAGAGCAAAAAACCCAAGTACTATTTGACAGTTTTTCTCTTTAAGCGTGTAAATAAAGGAAAAGAAAAAAAAGATGAGGCGTTTATGATAAACTTTTATGGGGTCATTACTCCTTACGCGCTGGGGTGGGGGTATGGCCATGGGGAATGACTAATGAGCATCATCTATGCATGAGCACAGAAACAGAAAATCTGGAAAGAGGATAGAGAAATTAAGAAAGTGAGTAGGTTATAAATTAAATTAAAATAAATGCCAGCCAATAGACAGTTCAAAAAATTCAACATTATACGCTTTACACATGCATGCATGCACATGCACTCTTTTAGTCTTTTAAATGAATTGGATTAATGTTGTCGTCCGCCCGACCATATACTATAATACTAGTACTAGCCAGTACGTATACTCAACATTATTTACCTACTATATATATATATATATATATATATATATATATATATATATATATATATATATATATAGAAGTACAAGTGTACAAATGAAGCGAACATGGTTTGCCAGCACATTCTTGGACCCAGTTTCTAAATTTTTCCGGATTATAAAAGTAAAAGTAAAAAAAGAAACAAGTTAGAAATGTGTGTTAAAAGTCAACTTTTCAATAGGAATTTTAAATAAATATATATGATATGAGGCTCTGCATGAGCATGAAATTGGAGGGAGCTGAGATTTGAGTTTTGTATGCATGTCATGCAAAATCTAATCTATGTATATGCCTATGTAAAAAGTAAAATAAAGGCATTTTTACAGTTGAGACCGGTGGTACATATACGTATGATTTGACCAAAACCTGCAGTTTAGTCTAGTCCATGAAAATAACCTCCAAATCGCTATTTTTACTACTACTTGCGTATCTAACGGATCAAATGTTCTCCAATAAATTTGTGCTTTTTTAGTGGAACGGCGTTGCGGCGGATGATGAGACAAACTGTTTCACTAACAAACAAGGTGTCATTTATGTAATTCTACAAGTACTAAAAAAATTGTCTTTCTATATATGTATAATGTAAGTTTCTAAAATTTATTTTTTTTAAAATAAAATACGTGTCCTTTATGTAAAAGTCAAAAGTATGGAGTCAAGTGGTGAAAATGAAGCACTTTCATTTGTAAAATGATTTTTTTAAAAAAATAATTACTTG
>CM035167.1:4341126-4541126 GCA_020205615.1 Panax quinquefolius | reverse complement strand
GGAAGAAAGGAACAACGCACGGAGGAAGGATCTATTCCGAGCCATTTCACCTTAACAAGGTCATTGGCTCGGATATTCTGGAAGAAAGGAATACCGCAAGGAGGAAGGATCTATTCCGAGCCATTTCACCTTAACAAGGTCATTGGTTCGGATATTCTGGAAGAAAGGAACACCGCAAGGAGGAGGAATTTATTCCGATCAGTTGATTCGACGAGTAAGGAGAAGTTAAATGTAAGAGGGGAGAGCTCCTTAGGTGGCTAAATCCTACGGGTCAACCCTTAGGGGAACCGACCTAATGGCCTCTTTTTTCACATTTCCCCGTTCTTCTTTTACCCTTTTTATTTGAATAGCTCCTAATGCTTGTGCTCTTTTTCTTCTTTCAGGTGTTCGTGATCTTCCTTTCCCGAATCCAAGGTGTCCGTGATCTTCCTTTCCCAAATCCAATCTTCTTATTTAAGTTTCATACCCTCTCTCTTGTTATGGTAAGCACTTAATTTCAAATGCTCATTCACTTTCTTTCCTTGTTTCTAGAATTCTCATGTTATTTTTCTTGTTGCGAGCCAACTCCAGTGCTGAACGTTCCACGTACAAAAAACTACTAAGGAGGTTCCTTTCATCGGCGATTGGGGAAAGGCTCCCTTTATGGGTCTTCTGACGTTTTCTGGGAGCAAGTGAAGAATTATGATCGTACAACCTTTCCTCCTCCTGAGAAAGCAGGCTTATTTCTATATGCTACGGCTTGCGCAAGGTTTAGACAGCTTTCCCTGTTCTGCTCTCGCATTCCTCGTATGTGTATAGAAAAACAGAATACCCCTACAGTCCATTCATTTCATATCCGACTCATCCAATCGTCTTCAGGGGTGGCAACATTGGACCGACGAGGTTCTCGCAAATTCTGATTATGTGGATATACCAAGAGGGGCCGACATTTTGCGTTGCATTTAATTATCGCAGGATCTTCGTGTCCCACAGACCAAGATGCTCTTCACCGCTTGATTTCACGCCGGTGTTCTTCCACATGTACATTTGTCACCGCTTGGGGAGTTCACCCCAACTCTGAAGGACGTTTATGCCATTTATCGAGAATCTTTTTATTTTTATTTTATTTTTATTTTTATTATATATATATATATATATTTTTTTAGAGTATGAACTCATTCTAGATTATATCTTGTAGCCTTCCTGTTTGTTGCATCGGCTCAGTAGCATATCTAGCTTGTCTCCTGTAGACGTTGAGTGCATTGCTTATTTAATGAAGCTTCCAAGCGAGCTCCCAATTATATCTCGCGATTTCGGTGACATGCTCCTCCCAAACTTTGAGACTTCTAACCCAAGAAAAGAATTCTGGTTATCTTGGGTGCTTACTTCTTCTTGAGGATTACTGGGCAGGACACGGAAATAGTTCTCGACTATAACAAGTCATCCTCACTTTCCACGTGAAGAGCCTTGCCCTTTTCCTTAGTTTTATTTGGCTATGTGGTTATCCCGCTTCATTTTTCCGGGTCCCTGTAGATGGTCCTTCGACTCGCATGTTTGGTTTAGCTTCTATGTTATCTCGAGGTTTAAATGTTCCTCTCGCTCTCTCTCTTCTTAGAACATTATATCGCGTTTGGACGAAACTATTCTCGCTATGAAGGAATCCGTTGGGAGGTATCCATTTTCATATTTTTATTAACTGTCATCATTAATCGCAATTTTTTCTTATTAATCTTTTTGTTTCATTACTCGTATATGACGTAAATTGCTTCGCTCCCCTCTCCTTTCTTCAAATCTTTCTCTTGAGCACTTTTTGAGATATTCTACTCCTGCACATTTTCCTAAGAAGAAAAGCGATATTCAGATCCTTCTTCATCATGTGACATTGTCCCTCGCCACATTTCATTTGGATTGATCACCGATCTAATTCAGATTCTGACATTTTATCGATGATTCTTCATGCTTTCTGACTCGTCCATACACTATTGTTTCGATAACGATGGCGGTCGTCTGCCCCACTTCTATAGGCATCACTTTCGCTCCTACTCAGATATCAGCGAATTGAGTGGTTCTTCGTTGTCTTGGTTCGTCTTCCTTCGGGCTACGGAGCTTCCTTACTTCGTCGAAGATAATGGTTTTGGCACTGTGCTTTATTCTCCTCACAGGGTCATGAGGCAGTTTGGATTTGACCAGGAGCGTCCTTTTGGCCACACTTGTCAGGAGACTTATGAGGCGCCTTCTCAACTTTGTCTCTACCTCTCCTCTTTTTACGTGGGCATTTCCAAGGCCTCCAAATGCTCCTCATAAATCCCTTCCTTTTGTCATACCGAATGATTCTCGGATTGGGCGATATACTACCAGCGAGCGTAATTATTGGCAGGTCAATCTTAAAAGATGGGGTGATGATACTTCGATTTGTTCTCTACCAGTTTCTATTCCCGAACGTCTCCAATGGGCCAGGTTGCTATGTTCTCCTAAGACCACTATCCGTTCAGAATGTTGGTCAACCAGTAGTCGGCTCATTGAGCGTGAGGCTCTGATGCTTAAGTCTTCTCATCCTCGGTCAGTAGGCATTCATCCTCGAAGTGACCCAACTATTCTTCAGGCACATGTCCCTATTACCTCCAGGAGTCTTCCACCACGGGCTTCGTCTCATGCATCTCTATCACAGATACCTCCTTGAGGTTCCTCCCCGAGGATCCTCTCGTGTCTTGAGAAATGAGAATCACCCGTTCTAAAGCGAAAGCATCTACCTTCTTGATTACGAGGTGGATCCTCCTATTACTTCTATCGTGGTTCCTAGGTTAGTCGTCCCGTTATTAGGCTTCAGGCTTAAAGCCATCATCGAAACGTCCTCTTGATGATGCTTAGTTCTAGTATCTTGCGTAAATGAGGGTCCTCGGTCGAAGCGATGTAGAAATTTGGTAAATTTTTGTGACATTTCCATATATATATTTTTTATCCTCGTATAGTTGCTTTCGTGTTTTCCTTATGTATTTATTTTCTTGATTTTCAGATTGCGAGAGGTCAATGAAGAGGATTATGATGTTCTCTTGGGTTTATTTACGGTACTACACATGAGGTAGGCTGCGGCGGTTTACATCGGTCGTGAGCCTTCTCAACCTATCCTTATTGGTGTCGAGTCGTCTTCTTCGCATAATGATTGTGTTAGCCTTGATGCTAAAGACACTTTATCCGATGTAAGCCCAAGTCCTGCTGTGGGTGATACACCGATTTCTTCAATCCTTCCTATAACTTCTCCATATGATGGGCCTAAAGATGCTAATAAGGCTCCTACCTCCTCGAGGGGGAATCCTTCTGAGACTATTGTTGATGTCTATCCTCCCCAGAAGGAGTCTGCCGAGTTAGTGATCGATCAGGAGGGCTTTATTGATAGTACTTTGGGTGGATTAAATGACATTCCCGTCTCCGTGGCATCTCCTGACTCCTTTTCCATTGGCTATATTGTGAGTATCTTTCTTTCAATATATTGTGAGTATCTTTTTTTTTTTTTTTTATAATATATTATGCTTTGACATTTTTTGTTTTCAGAGTGAGAAGATGAAAGATTTGCCTTTGCCTGTTGAGGCCCTAGCTTTGTTTGATGTTCTCCATCCGGATGTCGCCCACTCGCCTTATAGTGACCTTGGTTATCCTCCAGGTGGCCAAGGCTTGAGAATCATCGGCCATCTGACATCTTTCTGATCCTCCATCTCTTGTCTTGTCAAATTCTATGGTGGCGTCTAAAGTGGCTTCGCCAGAGCTTCCTTCAATCCAAGTGGGGATCTTATTCCGGTGGAGGGGTTTTCAGATATCATCTCCTAGTCAGGAAAATCTGGAGCGTCTCCTAGCTCGGTTTCCGCAGATACTTGACCGATTGATTATTAAGACGACTTCCACCCAACCTTCTTCCTGAACCAACTTGCAAGCCTTGTTCTTGGGTTGCACACTCTTTCTTTATATTCCTTACGGTAGCCGAGGACTTGAGAGGTTTAGTGATGATGTGATGATGACCTTGAAGTCGTGGGTGTTGACATGTCTCTCCTTTCGTGTTAGGTTGGATCTTCTCAAATCAAGTTTTAATCTTGTTTCACTACGTTCGGAGGTCAGCATGTGTAAAGTGTGAAGATGATTCCTTTTCGATCTGACTTCTCGAGCTTGATGAAATCGCCAACAAACTGAAGATCCAGTCTCAAGATTTAGAGGACCAGCTTCGGGATCTAAATGCTAAATTTCAGGATGTGGAGTGCCAGCGACGGGACATAGAAATAACTACCCAACAAGTTAAGGAGCTGAAAGCTGCAAATCTTAAGGTTCGAGATGCGGCCATTGCTGACTTGGAAGCTTTAGCTATGCCTCCTCTTCAGTTTGATATGTCTTGGCCTTTAGATCATAACTTGTTGTAGTAGTTTTTTTTTTTCGATTTCCCGTTTCGGAAACTCATTTACACATGTTTCATTTATCAAAATGTAGTTTCTTCAACCTTGTTGATTGCTTTTAATTTGAATGATTCCTTAAAATTCAATATTTATCATTGAATCTCAAGTTATTCAAATTAATATTAAAAGACAACCACAAGTAAATATGAATTTTATCAAAAACATGTATATATAGTTTTCACAAACCAAAACTTGACTTTATACTCTTTTTTTCTTAAGAAATTTAAAGATAATATTCAAGTAAAAGTGAAAGTTTGTAAATTTATTGATAATAAAATTGCTTTTAACGAAAAGCATAACGTTTCATTAGTAAATCTTGCTTTTGTCGAAGAAAGCATAACAATTGCCACTTTTAGAGGTAAAGTGTAACTTTTTTTTTTGTCGAATAAAGCATAAAGTTTGTCACTTTTAAAGATAAAGTGTAACTTTTCGGGGTTGAGGGCTTAAACTCGGTGCCTCGATCACTTTTGAAGTTGAAAGTGTAACTGCCGAAACGTGTGTCGGTGTTCCTCGATCACTTTTGAAGTTTGAAAGTGTAACTTCCAAGGGCTGTACTTAGTCAGGTGCCTCGATTACTTTTGAAGTTGAAAGTATAACCTTTTGTGATGCTCTTCTCATGTGTAATATTTCTTTACCCACTTCAAGTTCAATGGGCACGAGGCGACATCGATCCCACACGAGATATCTTGCAATACCCGCTTTTAGAGATCTCTCGTACCTATATGGGCCTTCCCATTTGGGGTAAAATTTGGTGGTTAGGGTCCCCTCATGACTTGAGTTGCTGCTTTTGAGTACCGGTCCCCACCAAAATTCGTCGTAATACTTCTTGCGGTATTGTATTGTCGTCCCGCGAGCCTCTTCATGGTCTGCCGCTTCAAGCTTTTCTTTAGCCTTATCTCGAAAGTCAACTAATGCCTCCGAGGTCGCCGGTCGGTTTTCTTCCTCGACCAAGCTTGAAGTCTAATTCGAGTAGAAGGTATTTCTATTTCAATGAGCGAAATACCTTTTCTTCACCATAAACCAAAGCATATGGGGTCTCTTTTTGTAGGCTTCCTTTTTGAAGTTCGATATGCCCATACTTATTATTGGTAATTGTTACGCCCATGTCTTGGATGATCGTCAGGGTTTTTGATAAAATTTTATCAAGGTTTTGTTTGTAGCCTCTCTCGCTTGTCCGGTTGCCTTTCGGGTAATATGGTGATGACTTGTAATGTTTCACCTGTATCTTTCCATCGATTTTTGACATCCCTATTGATGAAAGGAGTTCCATTATCCGATAAAATTATCTTGGGATTCAAAGCGGCAAATGATGTGCTCCTTGATAAAATTGGCCACTTCTTTGGTCCCGTGGCCTTCTTGAAGGTATTACTTCCACCCACTTTGTGTACATCTCTCGGTGGCGGTCAAAATCCATATGTTACCCTTGGAATTAGGGTGAACAGGACCTATAAGATCCATTCCCCATGTATGAAAAGGGCCATGGTGTTGCCATGGTTCGCAAATCCACAATGCGGGCGCATGGATCAAGTTTCCATGTATTTGACAAATGTGGCACTTTTAACAAATTCTAGACTATCTCCCTCCATCTTTGGCGATAGTAACCATGATCGATAAGTTGTTTGTACAACTTGGCTCCCCTGGTGTTCATCCTTGTGCATTTGGTAAACCAAATCTTTGGCTTCACCTAGTTCCGGACAATCGTAGGGCTTGCCATTGAATCCCCTTCTAAACAATTCTCCATTCTGTAAGAAGAAACGTTGTGACTTCCTCTTGATTATAATTGCGTCTTTCTTTTTGGTCGGAAGAGTCCCGCTTTGCAAGAACTCCACATAAGGGATTCGCCAATCCACTATATCTTCAATGAAGGCGCATTCATCCTCCCCAGGGTATTCTTGGCATGAAACACATTGGCGTTGTAGGGCATCTGCTTCCTTCTTCATTTCAGGCCAATAATACCCTTGACGCATAGCTGCGACTACGATCTGGCTTATATATACGCGATCCACGGTTCTCGTGCACTGCACAGTTGAGACTCTATCTGCTTCCCCGCCTCCCCTAGCATCGTGTCAACACACCATCTGCTTCTTTGTGATACAAGACACCTTTGATGATGTTGTACTTCTGTAACTTTACGGTAGGTATTGTTCCCTCCTTTGTTTTCAATTGATTGGAGATGTCGTATCTCCATCATCTATTATGTCTTTGGGAACAAATTTAGCACTTGTGGTTGGGAGGGTTCTCTTCATTACCTTTACATCCAAATTCTCACCTTGGACATAGACTCGAGATCTTTTTGTTGCTTTGGTGCATCGGGTTGTTTATTCATCCTCTTGGCACATATTCAATCACCACCTTCTTGAAAGCCTCCATCACCTTTTGTGCTCTGATTCGATATGGTGTCAAGATAGGTTCCTTCACTCCAAATTGGCCTCTTATACTCACAGCCTTTATGAGGTTTGAATCTCCTTTACTTTAAGATATTTGGCTCCCAATTCGTGAGTCGCCAACAATCCTAGTATGAGCGCCTCATATTACGCTTCATTGTTTGTGCGAGGAAAATCCAATTTGTATGACAAGGCCACTTCATTTCCTTCTTTAGTGGTCAACACCACTCTGCTCCGCCTTTACCTTCTGCGGATGATCCATCAAAAGCCAAACTCCACCATTACGGGTCCTCATTTTTCAACTCGATTGATTCTACTTCTTCACCCTAAGATCCTCGGAAGGGGTTCATATTCTCCATTTGGAAATTGAGCGGCCAGTGCGCGAGGCTTGACATCGGATGCGCCTTGATTGTTACACATTTGATGTCGTGATTCGAAAGAATCATCATCCATCTGGCGGTCTTCCTACTAATCTTTGGCTTAGTTAATAGGTATCTGATTGGATCGGTTTTTGTTGCAAACTTTATTTAGTGTCTTAAAAAATAATCGCCGCATTTTACTGCATGATGAATACCAATGCTAGACAATGCCTCTCCACTTGTGAATACACGGTTTTAGGTCCTCGGATTATTCGGCTAATGTAATATCTGAGTTTCTCTTCTCCGTCCTCCTCTGCGTGATCAATCCACCTATGGACTTCTTGGTAGATGTGATATACAAGCTGCACGGTATTCTTCTTTGTGGCACTTTACCCATTGTTTGTCTTTGAAGCCAAAATTCTTTTCACCTTCTCAAACGCTTTGTTGTTGGTTTTGCCCCAGTCCCATTGTGCCTTTCCTTTTATCAATTTGCCAAAAGGTTACGTGACCTCGGCTAATCTTTGGCATGAATCTTCTCATGTATGAAACTTTCCTGAAAGCTCTTCAATTGTTTCTGCGTTTTGGTGGGGGCATCTCTGTGATTGCTTTTTTTTGCTTGGGTCCACCTCTAAGCCTCTATTGTGCACCAAGAAGCCCAAGAATTTTCCACCAGTCATCCCAAAGCGCACTTCTTGGATTCATCCTCAACTTATACCTTGACATTGCTCGAACACTTTCCTCGGTCCTCCATGAGTTATCGCCTTCTTGGATTTCACTACTATGTCATCTACGTAGTCCTCCACTATATCATGAATCATGTCGTGAAATATGGCGTGCATTGCCCTTTGATAAGTTGCCCCGCGTTTCTTGACCCGAATGGCATTACTCATAGTAGTAGAAATTCCCCAAAGCGGAATCTGAAAAAATTGTCGACTCTGCATCTTCTACGGACATCTTTATCTGATTGTAACCCACAAACCCGTCCATGAATGACATCATCTCATAATTAGCCGTTGCATCTACCAAAGTGTACATGTTGGGTAATGGAGTACATGTCCTTTAGGCATGCCTTGTTCAAATCTCTGAAATCCACACATATTAAGTGGTTGTCCATTTGACTTCTTCTGGAATGCACAATCTTTGGATAGCCATATTGGATGTTGAATTGGCTTGATGAACCCTACTTCCAGCAACTTCTTGATTTCTTCCTTTATTTGAGTTTCTACTTCAGGTGCATAGTTGCGAGGTGCTTGCTTTACTGGCTTCATTCCCGGACTTATGTTTAGATTGTGCTCCACAAGATCCTTGTCAATTCCGGGCATCTCGTCGTAATTCCAAGCAAAGACATCCCTATATTCTCGTAATAATTGTACGAGCTTCTCCTTCTGTTTAACATCCAATTCCTTGTTGACATAAGTCGGTCTTGGCGTTCCTTCCTCTGTTGCCAAATTAACTTCCTCTAATTCATTTTGTTGAGGTTTTGGCCTATCCTCGAAGCGATGCTGAGCTGGTTCTACCTTACATTGTCTGACTTCTTCTTCTTCATTATTATTCTTTGGAGTGGGGACACCTCCACGAGCCGTTGGGTTCACACACTTCCAAGGGCTCTTCCCCTTGCGTCGTCATAATCGAAACACCACTTTTCCGTCGGGTTTAACAACCCTCTCCCATTTCGTCTTACGCCCTCCTCGAGTTATTGCCAACCGCTTGACATTTATTATATTTCTGGCATCTTCAGGATTTGCTGGCCTTTTCTTTTCTTCTCTTCCTTCTTCCACTGGCTTCTTATTTTTAGAACATTCTCCACGTTCTGAGGTCTTCCTCTTTTCTTTTTCTGCAGGCACGAACTTATCTTCCTGCACTTCCTCCCAGCTTGCTAGTCTTAGGGAATCAGGTCTTGCAATCTGGTTCTCTCCCTCTTCAGCGACATCATCAAAGAAAGTTGCTTCAGTGATGTGTGCCTCCTCTGGTCCAAAGGGATTAGGAGTTCTTTGGTACCTTCACTTCTCTCCCTTTCCAAATAGCTTTAAGGCATTGATGAAAGGCCAGGGTACCACCCCGTAGTCGTTTTGCCAAACCCTTCCCAGCAAGACATGATATGATGCATCCACCTCGGCAACATGGAACATTACAGGCCCTCGAATCTTCCCAACTTGCATGTCCACCTTAACGTGTCCTAGGGTTCTCGTGCTTTGATTGGCGAATCCGGTAATGTTCATTTGTTCCTTCACAATCTTCTTCTCCGTGCGAGGCCTAATCGTTTGAACACGGTGTAGGGCATAATATTCTGAGACGCTCCATTGTCAATAAATGCCCTCGCGCACCTCAATCTTAGATTGATTCTTTGTTTATCACATACATGGCTTTATTGTCTATGGTATCTTATCTCTCTATCGACTTTAGAAAGATATCTTATTTTCTTCTTCCTCCATCGTCTTCATAAATCCTTTGCTTATGGCCATACAAGTCTCCTGCGTTTGGCGACCTTGATAATTTCCACTGGTTGCCTCGATCCTTACTTCCTTGGCGATCCTGTCTGTTCAAAAAATTTACGAACTTGGCTCCATTCATCAATCTTAGTCACTGCAGTCTGGATCACACTCCTCCTTTTCTTCCATCATCATCTCCACTTACGGGCTGTGTTTGTGAATAACGATTGTTGCGTTTCCTTCCCTTTGTGGTTTTGGCGGTGACTTGTCATGAACACTACTTTCTTTTCTAAGTTCAATCTCCCCATTTGCCCGACTTTTAAATGGAATATCCTCCGCAGCTATAACAATCCATCATTGAGTGTCCGTATTGGTGGAATACACGAAGTCTGGTCTTCTCTTTATTTCTTCCGTCACTTGCAAATCTAGGCCTTGGTGGTTTCACCACTCCATATTCAACCCATTGTTCATACTGAACCCACGAATGCTTTCTCCTTTGCATGTGATAGCCTCCGGGGTGGCTTTCTTGCATATTTGTCTTGAGCTTTCCTCTGCTTGGTTAAAATTTTTCTCGTGTTTCTCCTTCTTGCCCCCCTTGTGGTTTTGGTGAGAGTCGACCAAAGCCCACGATTCTTTCATCTCTTGCCCTTCCATGTAACAAATCGCGCATGGTTAGTGGGCAATGTCACGATTCCTCCCAAGTCTTGTCTGAAGGATGAGAGGGTCGTGAAGGAATCCTGAAGCCTTGGTGATGAGGTGGGGCTTGAAAGAATCCAAGGCACCATTGTTGCAAATCTTGACTAAGTTCTTTTCTTCTTGATCGGTTCTGCGCACTTACGTGCACGGGCCTGAACTGTCGACATAATCGACAACTCCTCATTCGGTTTACGCTTGAACCGCATAAGCTCCACAATGGTTTTGTTTACGCACATAGAAAAATTTCTTGAAAATTGTAATTTTAAGTCATCCCAATCATGGACCGACCCCTTCTCCAAATTGTAGTACCAACTAAAGGCCTTTGTCAAGTGAAGTCTTGTTGAATTCCGCATCAACAAGTTGTGGTTGTTCACTTAATCATGTCCGAACCCACGGAGACATTGACTCTACAAACTGTGATATGTTCCCTAGCATTTCCTTTTTCCCCGTTGTATTTTGGAAATTGCGGGGTGCTCAATATACCTATTGGGTAAGGTTGCCTCCGAATGTGTGCGGGGTAAGGAGGAGTAAAGTCCAACTCAGGGTCGAGATGTCATCTGCGAAGTTGATTGATCACGTCGATCATATCATCCTTCGTCACATCTGGGCTTATGGCGTGAACTCTACGGGGTGTTGTGATATCTTTGCTTTGCATCGGCGGTGTGTATGGTAGAGAAATTGGTTGATGGACACTTGCATCGTGAGCAGTGGCACTTGGTGGAAGTTCTTTGGCTCATTCGGCTGGACATTGCTTGGAATGGTTGGCATTTTCACTGTGAAAATGATGGAATAGTAGTTGAGATGATGTTTGCACGAGGTTGGCTTGCTTCCATCCTAGGTTGTGTACGTCGCCACAACCGTTACGGGCTTCCAAGTTGATTATTGGAACCAATTGATTTTCCGTTAATGGAGGTCTGATGTGGTTCTCTTTGTTGTTGCTACCATTATTGTTATCTTCCATACCTGCTTGTTCCCCATGCAAACTTCCTGGGAACATGGCCTTGAAAGTAGGAATCTGCATCAACTGATGGCGGAAATTCCCCATCTCCTCTTGCTTCCTTTGCATTTCGGCATCATGTGGCCATCATCATTCCTTGCCCTTCTCGTGCTTCCTTGATGCCTTGAGCATCTCCATTCTTGCACATCATTAAATGGTCTCCACACTGCATCCTCGCTTTTGCCTTCTTGCGTTGGTTTGTTGTTGATTGGCCATATGTGGTGACGTCGAACTTCCTTACAGGCGTCTTGATAAGTGGTTGGTCAAAATCCGGGTTTTGCGCCTTGGAAAGCTTGAGTGGCTTGCCTTGGACTGGATCCGGTGAGGTAATCTTGTTTGTTGGTGAAGCGACTCTTCACCTTAGTTCTCCACTTCGAGTTGTGGGCATACCCTTCACTGAATTCTACACCTCCCCCAGTGAGTCGCCAATTAAATGTGGGCGAGGAAATCGTACCTTCTAGGGTTAGGGTTTCGTGTTGGTGAGGAGGAGAAAATCCACGAAAAGTGCGGAATTGATTGATTGATTGAAGAGGGAGAAGCGACGGTGGGCGATTACTCCAACGACGCGCGTGGCGAACTCCCTAGAATCCGGGAACCGTGTTAGGTAACGAGGATTCCAACGACCTTCTTGAGTCCTTCCAGTTGAGAGAATGTCCAAACCCCTTTGGTGCTTTTTAGGTGGAATTCCAAGCCTTTAAGTCACCAAAAGGTCCTTTGATCTTCCAAGAGTCCAAGTCTTCATTCCCCAGAGAAGTCCTCCTTCCAAATGGAATGGAAGGGGTATTTATAGGGTTTTCTGAGAAAGTAGTCATGTGCAAGGCACATGCCTTGAGAAAATTCGAAAAATACCCTTTAGTCCTTCGAGTAATGCCCATATTGCCCTGTCCTTCTAGCCGCCAATCCAATCCCTCAATCAATTCCCAAAACGAGCCGCCTCCACGAGTCTTCTGCCTCGGGACACGTGGAGGCTTTTCGCAGGTCTCCACATTTATTTCTGACTTTTCCGTCTTTATTTCCTTAGGTTATGCGAACCCTAATTTGCACCCTTAATGAAGCCGTGGAACCCTAATTGCACATTCAATTCAATTAGGTCATGTGAACCCTAATTTGTACATGGACTCACAAAGACTAACTTGAATATATAGAAATATTTATTTATAAAATAAATAAAACATGGCATTCAATAAGTGAACATAACTAATCAGAATATGTATCTTGATAAACCAAAGTAGGGAAAGAGAATTCATGCCATTGATCAGGCCAACTAGTAGTTTAGGTTTAAGGCTGATTGAGTTTATTAAGTTGATCATATATTATTTTCCCTACTTGTCGAGTTTTTTTTGTGTGTGGGACTTATTTTTTCCATCTCAAATGATTGATTTTTTTTTCTTTATGAGAGGATTTCATTATCATCTTTTGGGAGATTTTGTTTTTTCCATTGAAGAGATTTTTCTTTCTCCGTACGGGACATTTTTTTCGTTCATGAAACTTTTTTTTTTTGTGTATGAATTGTTGAAGATAGATCGTTCAAATTTATATGTGGTGCTATCATAGCGGCTTATTCTTCTATTACTCGCGTTAAAAAACAATTCAGATCTGTGTATTTTATTATTATTTTAAAAATATGAATATATAATTATATTTCAGAAGTTTATATAGTCTCCACTACCATTGTTACAATTGGTTCTTTTTTATTTTTATCTGTTATTTGTTTGAAAGAATTACTGTTTCCGTTCTTTTATTGTAATCTTTTTATTTTTGTAATAAATTATAGTTTTAATATATTTTAGTCTTTTAAATTGTTTGAATTTTTATTATATTTTTTAAAAAGTTGATCATATATAAATAAAAATGTAATAATGGGAAAGACAAAAGGTATATAACACAGTTATATGTTTATTACTCCCTCCATTTCTTAATATAGGTGCGTTACATAATTGTGCATGAGTATTAAGAAAATAATTATAAAATATTAAATATATTATCAATTATACATATTAGACTTGTATCGGAAAAAGAGAAATGTTATTTATTGGATAAAAATAATGAGAAAACCAAAGTTATATTTATTAATATTAAAAACTAAACGATTAATACTTACTTATAATTTTAAAACAATTTATATTTAAGAATAAAAATATTTTTCTACTTATATTAAAGAACATAGTGAGTACCTGTTATATAGCAAAATAATTACATACTACATTTAGAGAGAGAATCCAAAGGCAGTTGTACTGATTTCATTATCACATGTAGTGGTTATGTCAATTTGTGTTCAATTCAATATAAATATAAACGGTTGGTTAGCTTCCTTTCCTCGATCCCCTCATCAAATAATTGAAACTAGAAGGGTAATATATATATATATATATATATATATATATATATATATATATATATATATATATATTTCTTTGTTGAGACTACTGTTAAAATATTTTATTTTATTATGTGGTTACTTTTTTAAAATTATTGAACTTACATATATTAATTTAATTACCTTATTTATGGATTTGGTAATTATATGGCTCATAAATTTTATTACTAATGACATAATGGACCCTAGGGTTTCATAATCTTGATGGACGATTTTGATCCTTAGCTATATATTCTATAAATAAAACGGTTAGGGTTTGGTCCGAATTATCATCTCAAGAACTTTATACACAGTCCATCATAAGATTGAGAAAAACAATTGAAGACATTCAGCCTTAAGCACAGCGAAAATGTGATACATACAAGTTGTCTTCTCTCAATTCATGTAAGTACTTAATGTTATGATTAATTGATTTAATTTTATTCTATGCAATAACAAGTTTCGATATAATTTATTTAACAACTACTTCATGTCAAATTTTGCATGGTGCGAATCTTGCTAAACAAGGTAAGATTTATGAAGCAACTTCACAAGGGTTCAACTACCTAATTTTATTTATTTGTGTACAGATTATCCATTCTTTGTATCAATATTATCCTTTACAGTATGTCCTTAATTAATTTGTGAAATTAAACATTATTTTTATTAAAAATTAAATATATAATTTGACTTTTAAAATTAAACAATCACGTATTAAACTTTAAAATTTAGGGAAATATAATATAATAGTGCACTCAACTTGCTGAATAGGAATAAACTTAGATACTCAAAATCACACATTATAAATAAAATAACACCAGCAGTTAAGGTCATAAATAATGACAAGTATATAATAGGAGTAGTACATTTTTCCAAGCACCTAATGTTTAATGTTTCCACCAAATTTGTACACAAATACGTACTGTGCATTACAACTTTTTGTCAAACACTAATGAAATCTTTGCAATTTATAAACACATATTCACACGCATCCACACAACTGTCAGTGGAGCAAAAACCCGAAACTTCGGTCAATTAATCAATACAATATTTTTAATCATATACTCCTTCTGTTATTAAATTAGAGATACATTTTGATTTTTAAAAATTATTTTGCAAAATTTTTAAGTTTAAAATTAATATAATTTCGTTCAAGTTTAATTTGAAAACAACAAAGATGATAATTAGTAGAGTTTTATAATTAGTTTATAATTGTTATATTTGTTTATATTAAAATTAAATAATTTCATATCAATTTAAAATTTCAAGAATTCACTCAAAAAAAAATTAAAATGTAACTGTAATTTTAATCTATTATTAAAATTTTATGACTATGATCATGCTTCCGCCGCATGCTGCATCATTTTGCCAAACTGGTCCCGGTCCTCGTCCTGATCCATATATCATATATATATAAAAAGTCAGAAAAATGAAGCGAAATAGTTTGGACTGGATTCGTCTTCATTCGATTAAAAGTTCGATTCGAATTCACTTCGAATATATAAATGAGTCAAATATGAACAAATTTTTAAAAGTTCGATAAAGCTTCTTTCGAACCTCTTGAAATCAGTAATTTTCTATCGATCTTGGATCATATTCGCTTCGAAAAGCTTCAAATCACTGGGGCTCGATTCTAATCGTTTTCTTCAGATAGCTAAATGAACCTCAATCAAACCTTATTTTATACTCGATAAATTTTGTGAACCAAATCTGAACAACTCAATACTCGGATTGACTCGGTTTGTTTACACCCTTATATATATCTCCTGTTAGTGTGCATGCATTGTGAGCTCTAGAGTTGTAAACGGATATATACGAATTTAGATACAGTAGTATTTATATATGTTTATTTATGGATACCTTTAAATTGAATACGGATAATATCTGTTTTTTTTTAATACGAATAATATTTATTTTTTGACGTATACGAATTTTTTGGTTACCATTTACAGTCATAACTATAACTAGAATAAAAAAATAATGAGTTTTAAAATATAGTTTATTAATGAACGAATGTTAATTTTTTTTATTTTTAATAAATATTTAAATACAATAATTAATGTTCTAAATTACAATTCAAATAAGTTTTCATCATTTTTGAAATCCTAAATTTCAAAATGAATGTTCTACTTATTAATGTTTAGATATCCATTTTATGTGTGTGAAGTAATACTGTACGTATAAATTTATTATTAACAAAATGAATAATTTCGTCGCAACGCGCGAGTTTGTATCTAGTTGAAGATTACTAAAACGAACATTAATAAAAAAAGAGCGACAAAATAAACATTCTATTTGGTCAACCTAACTTATTTTAAAATGACTTATATAAATAATTTAAAAATAAATTACAAATACGTACTTATTTTTTTTGACTTAAAACTCAACTTATAAATAAAAAAATTAGTTAATTCTGAATAGGAGAATGGTAATAAATGACTTATAAGTTAATTTGACCAATTTATAAGTCATTCCTGTTTAAAGGACTAAAAAAAATATTATTATAAAAAGAACAAAATAAAAATTTAATAGGCATTCTTGTATGTTATAGATTTTATCAGATATCTACCGAACTACCCTTCGAATCAACCCAAATTACGCATCTCTCTTGTACTCGAACCACAAAAATGTCCAACACATAAATGAAGTGAATAATAAGTGAATGACTGAATTTAAACTTTAGTGTAATTCATAAATTTCTTTTTTTAAACATATCGAATTGTTTAAAACAAAGATATTAAGCTCGACTCAATTCGAGTAGCAAACTTTTTTTTTCATGAATATAACTGATATTTTTACATGTTAAAATAATATTTTTACATAAATTTCTTTTACGAGAAGGTAAAATTCACTCACCATTCATAGGAAAGAAATCATGTAATAATATAATATTTTTATGTAAAAATATCAATTTCCATACCATTACTCTTTTCTGTCTATTCATTAGTACAAACTCGAGCAGCACAAAAATCCGACTCTTTCTGATATTTCAACAAAAATAAAATACCTGCAAATAATTATTACAATCATTCACATAGCAACTTATTTCCATAAACAGATGCTGGAAACTAATTTAAAAAAATCAAAATCAATTCATCTGGATAGGTAAACATTATCAGAATTCAGACCCCTCCCTCCCACTTAGGGAGAAAGAATAAAGCAAGCTTTACATTATTATGCAGAAGAAATTATTGAATTAAATAATTTTAACACCTAAAATCCATAAAAAAAAAAAAAAAAAAAAAAAACTAGTAATATTTGAATTGGCAGTTCCGACTGCTTTGCTTTTATTAAGAACCAATGTAAAATAAATTTATTTTGTAAATATACTACTAGCATTATTATATCACTTTGTGGAAGTTTTCTTTTCTTGTAGTACCTACAGCAAACTCCTCTGCTTCCATCTCACAAGGGACTTGAGGAATTCTTTGACCTGCATATTATTAGTAACACTTGTCTCAGACTGTCAAAAAAAAAAAATGAATGTATAGGAAAGATTCATACCTCCTCAGGGTCCTTGAGGGAGAAGAGTGCCTTGCTCTCTTTCGGGACAGAAGAAACCAGAATTCCGTAACCCTTATTTTCCTTTCGCAGTACCTGATGGAGTAGTCATCAGTTTATAGTTAGTCGTTGAACACTCGCCCTTTCTCTCAATAGATGTTCGAGTACCCCATAACAAAATCATTTCCCAACCATAATTAAGTACTCATGTTGATCATACCTTGAAAGCATCTTCATCTGTCTTATCATCTCCAATGTAAATTGGAAGTACATCTTCACCATTATCAAGCCCTGCTATATTATGTGTTTGTCATATGAATGAAAATTCAAGTGTAACGCACCCAAAAAAAAAAGGGCATGAAGTAAACTTACTCATAGATTCAAGCAAAAACTCCACAGCTTTCCCTTTATCCCAGTCAATCACAGGGCGGACCTCTAAAACCTATGGATATTTGCAAAAAGACCAATATTTTGCACAGTTATGTAGAAGTTAGAAAAGTATTCATCACAAATAGAAAAAAAAAATTACAAGAATACGGTGAAGATGGAAAACATCATTATGCATGTAACTGAAAAAGCTACCTTCCGCCCATGAGTTAGTCGGAATCGAGGGTAATCTTTTAAGACATCATGAACGCACTGTGCAACTGTAGACCAATTCTGGATTCATAGGAAAAAAGATATTTGCATTAGGAGAAGTCCTCAACATGTGAACCAGGATACCTAGATTAACATTCTAACATGCAGAGACATTGAGAAAAATTAATCTCAGCACTCCTCACCTTCTCATCTACATTACGATAGTGTACAGATGCACAAAATTTGTGATTCTCAACTTTTGCACCTTTTATATTCCTAGTATTCTTGACAAGGGTTCTAAAAACCTGCAAAAAACTTCTCTTTAGATATCATTTAATCTTAGCGGCTTGTCTTCTAACTGTATCAGTAACTGCAAGATGTAAAACAACTACCCACCTCATCAATCATAGGTAAAAATTCCCTAGCAGGTTGGAACAGTTTTACCTCCTTCCCCTACACAAATCAATGCATCTCAGCAGAGCATGTTGTAAATTTAACAAAGACAATATACATACATATATATATATACACAGACAAGTATATCTGTGAGTTCAAAGTGTAAGGATTAGTTCTAAATGAGTTGATAAACTCATACCTGCTGGTCAGCAAGTTCGTTGTAATTTTGATGGTCAGTGGATACTGTGTCCGTAACTGGGAATATAATATCCATACCATGACTACCAGCATAGTAGAGTTCTGTTAGTCCTACCAACTCGTAAACCTGAAATTGGAGGGTGAGGAGGGAATAATAAGGTACTTGCAACAAAATAAAATATACACACATAGAAAGGAACTAGATTCTAAAATGCTTGAAGTTATCAATTCAAGTAGAGAGTCCAACTACCATGTCACGGCTTCTTCCACTAATGATTGCAGTTGGGAAATGTTTTGCCACACTCCTAACAGCAGAACGCATCTGCCAAAGATAGTGTTTGATATCGTCTTACACAAACAGCCAGTAACAATAAATATAAAGTATATGCACACACAAAGAACAAGTAATTAAATTATTTAGCAAAAAACGAATTAAGAAAAATCAATTACATCGGCAGACATGAAAGCACGATCAGGGTCATCTACTATGGGAGAGAGTGTCCCGTCATAATCTAAAAACATAACTATTTTCTTGTTACTTGCATAATCTATAATTTTCTCAAAAGAGTGAAGCGCCGATGGATATTTTTGCTGCAAGGTGAAAAAAGGAGAAAAGAGATCAGAAAATAATGAAAAAAAGTTATGCAACATGTAAACAACTTGTATTATTAAGTTTTCAAAGTGAATAGTCTACAAAAGATATACATAAGATTAATAAAAAGGGACACCAGTATACCAGCCATGAGTGATAAGCACAATCACTATCATCTGAAGAAACATCAGCAAAGGTATCCTTTAGTATTTTCTTGCGAGGAGGCGAAGATGATTTCATTGCGTCAAGCCAACCATTGGAACGAACATCATCAAGCTTCCCTGGCTTTTTTCTTGGAATTGTTTTTACACTGGAGGAGAATGATGCTCCTGACTGCGAGTAAGGCAACAGACTAGTTTGGATGCCTAGTCTAGACTTGTTTAAAGGAGATGAAGCAGGGTCAGTAAGGACAGGAGATGCTTTTGTAGACTTCAAATCCATTGGATCCACGGTACTTTCACAGTATAACTATAAAGAAACTGTTGATATTGAATGGCCTCTTTGTCGGAATAGACTGTACACACCCAGATAACTTCTACCCAACCCTTTTGTCAATGAAAAACCACCTCTTTAAAGTTTTCTTGTCACTGCTACTTGGCGAGAAGTCCATTAAGCACATGCTACCAGAAATCTGCTAACAAAACAACTTGCGTGTTATACAAAATCCTTATTAATTTTATAAGAGTCTCCTTAACTACATTTTTAAAATCCCACCTCATTTCCGGAGCTACAATGCATCTATACGAGTTGATCAAACATTATTTGTTGTAGCTTCTCAAGAAAAGGACAGGTACATATAGTCTCCACGGTCGGCAGAAAGAGCTAACTTCTTTTTTTCTGGAAGAAAATAAAGATATCAAGAGATTTACTTTGAGAAACATTGAATAATTGAATTCTATTAACGAAAGAAAGCAGCTGATGAATATATTCACCTTCCTCTAGAACAATTACTCGTTCATTAGTAATCAAAACAAGCATATTTCTAACAGAATATGTACAGAACCATGCTCTAAAATTGGCTTTAATCATGACTACTTTTTATATTTACCATAACTCTTTTGCACTTGGCAACTGATCTCTTGCAGGAGCAAAAACAAACAAATGAACAGTACAAACAACCTTTGTAAGATTTGGTAGAAATCCTTTAATAATCAAAAAACAATGTTCAAAAGCCAACTCAGAGAGGGAAAATATTATCCCTTTTTGGCCATGTGATATGTCAAGTCAACTTTAATCCAACCCTCAGCCACGATTCATTCCCGCATTAATCTCAACCTTAATTTAAATCCAAATAAGATGGTAACTACCGCAGAATAAATATTTTTTACAATAGGCATCAATAGGATGTGAAGTGGGAAATATGTACAAGAAAGGATTCACGTTTATAAAGTTCGAAAATCATGAATAGAACTCTTTCAAGAAGGAAAAATTATAATTAAAAAAGTGAATTTGTTATTTCTACATGGTCTTCTTTGACCCACGTGTGAATCCATTTATACACCTTGGGAGGACCCACCTTGAAGAACTTGTATTATTACTTGTATGACTACTGGCCTCAAAACCAAGACTGACAAATACAAGAGACCCAACAATCATTCAAGTGGCCTCCAAACCAAAACTAAGAAATATAATAGATAGTATGTGGCTATACCATGAACTTATAGAGGTTGTACCTGTGAGCCAACCCTATAAAGAGAAATAGGCAACAGACCTGATAAATAGACTGGAAGCCTTCAATCATTTAAATATCACCATACTTCATAAATTGACTTACTAACCATCAAAAGCTTGAAAACCCACCAGCACAGAGACACACAGACAGAGAGAGAGAAAGAGAGAGAGAGAACGAGAAAATCATTAACATAGAAAGTAAATTGTTTAGCCACTTCTAGGCAAAACATGAAACCATAAATGATTAGCCATCTTTAAGCATATACTCTAATTAAGTTTTTTACTCATTAAAGTTGGTAGCTTATATCTAGCTTAAACTCAAAGCTGAAGGCTAGTCTTTGGTAAAGGGAAAGAAAATCTGATTGTCTAATATAGATCCAACAACCTCATCAAGCTGGGTCCTCTGGGATGATCCATATAAAGAGGGAGGGAGGGAGGGGGGGGGGGGGGGGGAGTGATTCCAGCTGGAACTACAAACACAAATTTGGGAAATTATCCCTTGAACAGCAAGTAAAATTTAGCTGAATATTTGATTTTAACTTGCAAAGAAAAAGAATTGACCCTAGCTCGAATTTCGTACATAAATTTGGGAAAATCATCCCTTGAGTAGCAAGTAAAATTCAGCAATATTTGACTTAAATACAATGAATGAGAATAAAATAGCTGGACAGTAAGTTAAACATAACAATAGATGCTTTCATAATCTAATGACATTTTTTCTTTTGGTGAGTTACAGAATCTGATGATTTTTATTAACTTCTCTTGGTAAAATACGAAATACTATATTCATGAAGACGCCTAATTAAACTTCAACATCTTCCATACTTTACGGCAACCGACAAAATAATATTCTTAATTAAAAGAAATTTAAAACTATTACTATATCTTTATAGTAAAATATACATACACACAAACCAAGCTGCAAAAACAGAAATCCTAACCTAGTAACTACTTCTCATTCCAAAATTAAATATACATTTTAACTTTCTGAATTCAATTTGTACAATATTGGAATACAAAAATTGATATGAATTGGCCAAAGGTTTAAAACAACAAATATATTAATTAGCGGTACTTTTTAATTAGTTTGCAAATTGCAATAATTATTGTTGCAATTTTCGGATTTTTGTAAATTGACTCTAAAATGTTAAAATGCAATCAAACTATGAAGGCCACCATTATCATCAAGCTAAGGTACTAATTCACAAAATTCCTTACAAAAATAAAATAAAAACAAAAGTTAGCAACTTTGCATGTCTAATTAGCAAACAAAAAGGCAGTACTCTAAATACAGATCTTTCAGAAAGAAAGGAAAAGAAAAACAGAACCTTTCGAGTTATATACGCTTTACAAATAAGCAAATATCAAAAGAAATTCGTCCCCATTTATAATATTGTAACAGCATTACGCAAGTACAAATAAGAATATTCTCTGTCATAAAACTGCAATTAAACTACCTGGAGGAAAAAAAATCCAGAATTTCTGTTGGGCAATCAACCAAACACCAACCAGTGAATCAGATTCAAAAGCCTGAAACACACAACATATGCCGAGTTAGCATTACCCATTTCCCTCAACCAGAAATTAATGGAAAATTAGAAGATGGGTTGGGATGAATGAAGGAAATAATGAATGATTTGACCTCCAAAATAACGGCTGGCAGGAGAGAGAGAGAGAGGGAAACCCTAGAAATAGTAAATTGAGGAGAGAGAAAAGGAAAAAGGAATTTGAGGGCGAAACTGGCTTTGGTATTTATAGAGTTTCATATCCCAAAAAAGACGTGCCAATCAAGTAACTGTCTCTTTCTTCTTCCTGCTTGTTTGATCAGGCAAACAAACAGTCCCTTCTTCCTAAGCTTTTTGAATATTCAATTTTTCTCCCCAAAACATTTTCTAATTGGAAAAGTGACCCACAAACTTTTTATTTACCCCCTACTTTCCCTGAGCTAAACTTAGAAGTACATGGTGAGGCTATATTGGTCGGGTGACGGCGAAGGCTGGGCAACTGCAACGGCTTAGGTGTTACGTGAAGATGTGCGCAAGGTGACAACACCTGGCATGATGTGGCCACGTGGGGGCTCTACGTGGATCCACGTGGAGAGAGACTGTGGCTCTAATTTAGTATGAGGAGTAAATGGTAGAAGAATTTTGATTCCAAAACTGATATCAACTTTTTGAGAAACTATTTTGTTTTGCATATACTCCAGGCTTTTTGAGCCAGCCAGCCACCACCAGGCTTTTTATTAAAAAGATGTTAATATTTACTTGAATAATTGATTTATTTATTTATTTTCATTTAAGTTACAGAAAATAATATTAGCATTTAAGGGTAAAAGCGAATCGAAATGATCCGAGTGTATTGAAATTTCTTCAGATTTGGTTCACAAAATTTATCGAGTATAAAATAAAGTTTGATTGAAATTTCGTTTAAATTACTTAATGAAAGATTATTTTATTTGAATCGGCGAAGCGATTTGAACTTTTCAAACGAATATGATCCGGATGTCGATAGAAAATTATAATTTAAAGAGGTTCAAGTAATTTATCGAACTTTAAAATTTGCTTATATTTGACTTCATTTATATTTTTGAAATCGAGCTTCGAATCGAACTTTTAATCAGCGAAGCATGCTAATCGAGTTTAACTATTTGCTCATTTTACAGCCGTAAACAATATGAAGACTGTAATTATTTTGTTTCCAACGAGTCTTGTTGCGGCTTTACACCCCGTCTAATGATAAGGGTACATCGGTCCAAAATAAAATAATCGTTCTATCTTCATATTTTTCCCCCTATTAATATCAATTTCGTTAAATTATTCCCATTTTGCTTAAGGATGTAAATGAATTGAATTAAGTAGAGTATTAAGTTGCTTAGATTTGGTTCACAAAATTTATCAAGTATCGAATCGAACTCGAACAATTTGAATTTTTCAAACGAATATGATCAAAATTACAATTTGAGGAGTTTAGAGTAAATTATAAAATTTTAAAATTTGCTCATATTTAACTCATTTATATTTCGAGTCGAGCTCAAATCGAACTTCTTATCGAGCCGGTACGAATCGAGCTCGAATTGTTTGCTCATTTTACAGCCTTACTTTTCACAAAGACTTCTCTCTTTTTTTAAAAAAAAAATATTAATTTTTATTTTAAATTAATTTTTTAAAGAAATTATTAACTTAATAACAATGACATAAAATGAAATTAGCATGATAAAATTAATTTGTACTACTATCTTATCCTATTGACAATTTCAAAAAAAAAGTGTGAAACAAAATTTGATTTTATTGTTTAATCTAGCTATAAAGTATAAAAATCAAACTAACATAACTCGGGAAGTTCAAAAAGGTAAAGATTGTGACGCCCCCAAAATAGGTATACACAACACCCATTCTGAGTCATCAAATACATGAGTGCAAAGTAAACTACAACTTCATCTGATACAAATGTCGTGAAATACTGACAATATATCTGTGAGTTTAAATATAATATTGTCTTCTGACAATATCCACACGCAAATAAATCCCCATCATAATTATTGATTCATTATTTTACAAAATGGTGAGGACTACTAAACAACTCTCTCTCTAAACCTTCATTCCATATCTCGACTAAGACTCATTACATTCTCGCCTCCCGAGAAGAAAAATGGAACAACAAGGAAAAGGGTGAGCTTTCAACTAGCCCAAAAAGAATATTATGACTAAGATAATATACAACAAATTATCGTTAGTCTTCAACAGGAAAAATCGATAGAATACAATAGATAACAAGTTTCGGATCAATATTCATAGCGAAATAATAATTCATAGAAGAGTTACGTAGAGAATGAAATCTACTATAATCTATGAATTTAACGATCCATCATCAATATTTTATCCTCAGAACATCAATCAATATGCATCTCGAATCAAATATTCATCTTTGCACTACTGAGCCAAAGATATTCATCACCGTCATGTTTCGTTTAACACTGCTCATCTTTGCACTACAGCCAAAGATATTAATCAATCGATCGTGTTCATCTCAACACTGCTCATCTTTGCACTACAGGGCCAAAGATATTCTTCGAATCATTCATCTTTGCACTACGGGCCAAAGATATTCAATAATATCATCATTTAAGATCGAGGATGATGAAAAATATTTTTAAGAAACGAATCCAATGAAACAAAATGACAAGGATTAAGGATTAAGGATTAGTACTTGGTTTTATCCACGCCAAAAAAATACCTCAAAAATAATCATAGTGGTGTAAAATTCAAGAATGATCAAAACATGGATACTGATCGAGTTAGTATCCGAGGAATAGATGTTTTAGACGAAAAGAAGAAATTTTATTTTTCTATTGAATAAGATGCAGATATCGTGAATAGTCTTAGATCGTGTGAATAGTCTTGAGATATCGTGAATAAGAATCTCAAACCAAAAGATAGAAATTCCACAAAAACATCTTCACGCTTTATTGAATAGTACTGCGTGAATAAGAACTCGTGAATAAGAACTCTCATGAATAAGAACTCATGAATAAGAACCCATGAATAGTAACTCCAAGCATAAAAAGTTCCAAATTTGATAAAAACTTCAGATCAACATTTCAATTATAATGATATTGAAGAAATAATATCATTACGAAAAAAATAATATCCCTTACCTCGAAAGATCGATCTAAAATTTGAAACACCGATATAAAGGCTATGACTTGGACTTTGCACCGATATAGCAATACTCAAAGTATACTCAAAATACTCACAAGAATACGCTCGATAATATAGAGAAAAACTTGATTTACGGTGTGATTTTCAATTCTAACCCAAGACCCTATTTATAGGAAATTCTTTAGAACACCAAAAGAGAAAATTTAATAAATTAATAATATAATTATATTATTTTCTCTACATGTCTAGAATCTGATTTCAGCCATCAAACACATGCCTCCTTCTAGAAAAAATAAGAAAAACGTTTTTCTAATTTTAAATATTTTAAACTTCAAAATCAATTATTTTGAGCTTGAACTTCAATAATTCATAATAAATAGCCCTTTCATCAGAAAATTCGAATCTCGCGAGTTTTTATAGGAAATTCAATTCTCTACAACTTTGCGAAGAAAGTTTTTCCAAATTCCAATCAGAAATTGACCGAAATCCACAAACGGACAATTTTACAGTTTATAATCAAATTTCATCGATAAATGGGGTCCACAGACATGTTTAACATGTTTTAAACATTTATTGCAACAAAAATACTCTTCCTCCTCGTATACTCATATGTCCCACATTCGTTGTAAAAATATAACCTTTAATATATTATTAAAATAATATATTTAAATGAATTATTTTATCAAAAAAGATAAAATATTAATTTTCAACAATTGTCATTTTAAAAATTTTCCATCTATATCCACATAAAATCAATATTTTCCTCATCATATAAATCAATAATTAATTATTCACAAATAATATTACGTAATCACAATATTGACAACCGGCAGGGTTCAGGAAAGAGGGGCTTCGATAAGAATTTCTTCTTCTTGGCCTGCAAGGCATTAGGTGACCAAACCTCTCCTTAGATGTAACTTTCTAGACATTGCCAATAATGTTATCTAATAATATTATTCAGATAATATGAATTATTGCTTCGATAATGAAAGATCTTGTGTAATGACAATTATCAAACAACAAAGAATATAAAATATCAACGCAGTGAATTATTAACTCAATAAAATCTTTGAATAATTAATTATCGTAACCATTATTGAGTAGTGCCTTCTTCACGTAAGAATCAATAATTGGTGCAATCTGGTGTCTTCTTGTTCAACAACGCCAGATTAGTGTGTTTTAACCACCGGGTATTCCAACAATGATAATTTGAATAACTATTCTGTGAATTATTTAAAAACAACTTATATTTGTCGCTTTCTTCATCCAATCGCTTTCAGTTATGGGGCCCACACATGGTCAACTAGCAGTCATGCGAATATTCCCGAATCGCATTTAATATTCCACGACCAAACAAATATTCCCCAAACAACAATGAATATTTTATAACCACTTGCTTATTTTGAAATATTTGCATATTTAACCCTTAACTATCCATATTAATCAAATCAACCCTTACTATTTCAAAATAATAAATAAAGGAAATTCCTTTTTATTTAAAAAAAAATTTCGGGGTCTTACAAAGATCCTCTTGAGATTTATCTACAATAAAACCTCTATATAAGAATAGCATTGGATCAAGTTAATTGTATTCTAATTAAGAGGTTATAATTAAATAGAGGTATTGGTACAAAATATTTTCCAAACATCCAAAAGTATCCACTTTAACAAAAATAACAGTAAGAACTCCCTAAAAATTATTATTCAAAAAATATTTATATAAAGTTGTGCACATAGTATTTACAGAATATTCAATGGAAAAAATGAAAGAAAACATAAATTCTTTAGACTTTCAAACTAGAATGTATATGTTTCCAACTTTACACAAGTGCAAAGTCTTTTATAGGTAAATGTAGTCTTTTAAAATTACTATTGTCACTTATATGAATGTAATATTGATATAAATATAAGTGACAATAATAATTTCAAAAGACTATATATGAAATTATTACTATACAGGGGTATATTTTTTTAATACGAAACTTAAAAAGTATATAACATATTACAATTTAGAGGTTATTCCTATTTAAAACTGGCCCAAGTTGAGACCAAAATTTTTTATAATATAATAGAGGTTATTCTTATATAGAGTATTCCTATAGAGAGGTTTTTTTTTTCTAAAGAAAAAGTAATTTTGACATTAAGGCAACAAATAACGAAAAATTCTATTTTAACCCCTCATTTGAGAGTATAAATACAAATAAATAAAATTGTAAAATAGTTATGTTCAATTTTCATATCCAATTATCATGTTGGTACAAAAAAGCTTCAATTAGAATAAAAAATGTTAAAGATTATTAATGAACATAAGTCTAAAGGTTCAATTGACCTCATAATAAATTTGGTTATTTTATCATGTTCCCAGGGGCGAAGCCATATTATAGGGTGTGGGGTGAATCGACCTCACTTGATTTTTTTTTTTTATAATATATGATGAATTTAGAAGAAATTTATGTGTAATAAATAAATTGACTCTACTGAAATTTTATAAAATTTATAATATACGGGACCAAATTGAATTTTTTATGCATCTTCTTTTAATATTTTTAAAATAAATAATAATTTAATTTATATTATTTTTATAACATAAAAATTTAAATAATTATTAATAAATTTGTGATTAGAAATGTGTATTAGGGTCAATAAAGAATATATATATATATATATATATATATATATATTTTTATTAGTTGTTATATTAATAATATTGTAATAAAATATATATTTTACATATGTAACTGGTTAAAATATACAAAATTATCTTAAAAAATTACTCGAAAATTGAGCCCTTAAACACCGCCAAATTATTCATAACATCATAAAAATTTGACTCCCTAAAATTCAAATCATGATTTCGTCACTGCACGTCCCTCCACATATTATAATTTTGAGAAACACCCCTACCTCCACCCCCAGCTTCCTCTTATACATTTTTGACTCAAAAATTAGCAACTAATGAAATCGACCCCATATTTATAGATCGAGTCTTTTTAAAGTTTTTATTGGTAGAATGAATTGTTAAGATTATATAATTTCATGTATTTATTTTTGTATTCATTTAAAGTGAGATGTTTTATATGTTTGGTTATACAATATTTGGAGTTTTTGATACTGTATATATTGTAAAACTCCAATTTTTGAATAAAAATTAATTTTCTATAAATATTATTTTTAAATATTATGGAGTGAAATTGATATAATGTTATAGTTGTGAGTAATATTTATAAATTTTGTATAAGATGCAAGTTGTTATATTATATTCGATTGGTTTAGAATATTCGTTTTAGCGAGGGAATATTTATACAACTGGCCATGATCATTGGTGGACCCCATACGTAATTATTGTTTGATTGAGAAAACGACAAAAAATATTTTATGAAAATAACTAAGGAAGTTTTACCGTTGATCTTGTTGAACTACTCTCGGTAGTAAAATTACTGATACGCTGGCGTGGACAAGAAGAGTAGCGCGGTATTGATTATTGATGCTACGTGAGAAGTCATTCAATTTTGTTCAATTATTGCTATAGTAATTGTTACATTGTATCTCACGTTATTTGATTCAATTATTGTTTATATTTATTATATTGTTAAAATCAATAATTGAGATTTACAAAATTATTAATATTATTATTTGCAATATTAACGATGTTCTGAAGTTACATCGAGGAGAGGTTTGTCACCTAATTGCGGCATATGGGAGAAATCTTTATCGAAATCCCCTCTTTCCTTTTAACGATCTGGTCGATTAATATTGTGAATTATAATAAAGGTGATAAATTTTGTTAAAATTATTAAGGTGATTTTTATGAAGATTTGCTTATTTTATGGACCCTATTTACCCATTTTCCAAAATAATCGATAAAAAAATTATTTAAAGGTGGGGCCCATATGTAGGGGCGCGTAGAAGCCCATATGTGTTGGAAAAATAATTTTGGAAATGGAAGAGTATACGTATGAAAAGTATATGTGTGTATTGAGATATGGTGGGAGAAAATGAGATGTGAAAAGTGATGGGTGTGTGATGTGTGTGTGAGTGGAAAATGGTGAAAAAGTGATAGTGTGATAGTGATGTGTAAGAGTGTAGTAAATTTGATTATTGGGTGGGTGGGGGATTGATGTTGGTTATGGGGGAGAAAAATTAAGTGGTGTATATATAATATTGATATATATAATTTGAAAACATGTGTTTATATATGTGTTATATTTTAATTTGTGTTGTAATCTTATTGTTTAATGGTTTGACTTAATTATAGTTGATTGAAGAAAATAATTTTGAAAAATTATTTCGTTCTTGAATAGTACACTTCCATTCTCCTATAAATAGAAGTTCATTCCTTCATTATTTCTTACGAATTCACTGAAACTCTAGAGAGAGAAAATTATAGAAAGAAAGAAGAAAAGTTTTCTTCTACTTAACTACTCTTATATTCAGTTCTTTTACGGTAAGGGGTGTTATTCTTTCTTGTTCATGAAGAGAATTGTTGTTATTCTATTTCTTATTATTCTGTTGGAATAACATGGGAAAGTCATAGCCTATGCCTCACGACAACTCAAACAATATGAGAGGAATTATCCTACTCATGACCTAGAGTTAGCAGTTGTGGTCTTCACACTTAAAATTTGGAGGCATTACTTGTATGGGGAGAAGGTGGAGATCTTTACGGATCATAAAAGTCTCAAATATTTCTTCACTCAAAAGGAACTCAACACGCGACAACGACGTTGGCTTTGAATCTGAAAGATTATGATCATACCATTCAATACCATCCTAAAAAGCGAACGTGGTAGGCGACGCGAAAGTAGAAGATCATATGCAAGTCTGAAGTACGATATTGTCAACAAAAGGCCCATTTTGTGTGTGACTTGCAAAGGATGGAGATAGAGTTAAAGACTCAGGGGACCCATGTGATGATGGCGAATATCACGAGTAAGAACCGACTTTAATTGATAAAGTTAAAGTTGCTTTCAAGCTACTGAGACACGGGAGTGATGCGTATGAGGAAGAAAGTGCAAGAAGGTGCTATCTTGGGAAGCAAGAATCGATGAAGAAGGAATACTTGAAGTCAACTCCGGACTTTGTGTTCCTAACGACCACGATTTAAAGAATAAAATCATGATGGAGGCGCACAACACACCATTTGCAATCCATCACAGGGAGTACTAAAATGTATCATGTTCTTGACATACATTTTGGTGGGGGCATATGAAGAGAGAGATAATATTTATTTATCTCAAGGTGTCTAACGTGTCAACGAGTCGAGGTGGAGCATTAAGTACCAAAAAGGTCCATTGCAACCACTTGAAATTCCGAATGGAAGTGGGAGCACATTACCACGGATTTCGTTCTGGTGTCTATAAATGTTGAGGGTGAGGTGAATTTAACTTGGAAGGGTGTTTTGCCACTATCATACAAGATGTCTAATGACATACAACCTCGTGTCATCATAAGACATGGTTGTGCTTCATCCACTTGCTCGAGAGTATATTTACAAGCACTACCTTTATAATCTTGGTGTTTGTTTGGAGTATAATACCCAATTAGAGACAAAGTGGAGATAATGATATGTCAAGAGAAGACTCACCATTGGGAAGAATATGATAGTAATCTTCTCATTTTTCTTTGGGGTTTATTGGGTCAACCAAGGATAATTACGTGGCCATATGATATCTACCATAACCTAAAAGCATGGCCTCCCATGTATGCGAAGGTTTCTTGAGCACTTCCCAAAGATTCTAATTTCTAAAACAGTTTTGACTATACCTTTATGTAAGGTGTCATTGTGACGTCTTCTGAGTTAGTATATATTTGTATCCAAATTCACAAAGATATGTGTTGTTGTATTTTGCGACAATTGTTGTAATAAAGTTGTAGTTGTTTTCTGTACCATATATTTGGCGACTCAGAATGGGTTGGATGGAATGGGCCTATTTTGGAGTACGTATGACTACGGAAAAGATTCAAACGATCCGACAACGTATAAAAACCTCACAAGATCGACAAAAGAGTTATGCTGATCTTTATCGAAAGGACGTGGAATTCGATATAGGAGATCATGTGTTGTTACGTGTTACTCCATGGAAAGGATTTACGAGATTTGGAAAGAGAGGAAAGCTCAATCCTTGATTCATTGGCCCATTTTTAATCCTCGATCGGGTAGGAACTGTTTTGACGCCCCCAAAATTAGGTATACGTCACCCATCTTGGGTCGCCACTTACATGGTACAGAATTTAAATACAACTTATTAATATAACTGTCGTGTACAATACGACATAAACTGTGAGTTTGAATACAAATATTGTCTACTAGATATTATACAAACTCAAAAGGAGTCCTCATTGCAATTATTATCACACTATTTCACAGAATAGTGAGGACTACTAATGTTATCCTCTGGACCATTACTCCGTTCCCCGACTCGTCCCAGCTATATTCTTATTTCCCGAAGAAGAATGGTGAAAGAAAGGGTGAGCTCAACTAGCCCAAGAAGAAATATTATAACTAAGATAATGCGAAATAAATTATCAATAGTCTTCAACAATGTTAAACCGATAAAATACAATAGACAACCGGTTTAATCAAGCGTGGAATATCGAATCCATTAAAAAAGTCAAGTAGAAAATAAAGTCTACTATCTTTTAGGTTTTAAAAGGTTTTCATAAATTTTTATCACTAAGACTCGGTTTAATGAATAAACCACAATATCTAATCATCCCCGCACTACTTGGCCAAGGATTTTCATCAAATTATCAATGGTCATGACTATACCGAATCACCCCGGTTATAATCATACCAAAAACTATCCATCACCGCATTACATGTGCCACCGAGGACTTTTATCACATCATTTATAACAAGCCATGATTATACCAAATGATCCTCGGTCATAATCATACTAAATTCATCTATGCACGTAAGCCAAAGATAACATAATATAACATGAGGATGATGACAATGACATAATAATTCAATAAAACAAGTTCACGAATTAATTTATTCAGAACTAATAACGTCCAAATTGTCAACATAATACTTTGCTTTGTAGAGTAAAATTCAAGAATGATCGTAAGAATATTTCCATGAAAAGATCTTTGGATGAAACGCAAATATCAAGAATATTCTACTAATTTCATGGAGTATAGAAGTCAAAGTTTTAACCAACCGGGTATAATAAAGAATGGAATAACAAAGGAAATCACCATGCATGCATGCTTCGCATGCATGTGTTATTCCAACGAATAATAATAATAATGAACCGTGTCGTGTGAAATTCACAATCGCGGATGTTCCAATGTAATAATAAAGATGGAACCGCATCCGGTTATAAAACACACGATAGATATTCCATAGAATGATAAAAGACGGAACCGGTCCGGTGTAAAACACACATACTGAGGATGTTCCAATGAGAATAATAATAAAGATTTTAACCCGGTCCCAGGTAAAACACACGCATGTGATATTCCAAATGTAATAATAGAAGAATGTCACCAAGTATAGGGTAAACCACGATCTGATTATTCCAATGTAATAAATAAGAATGGAATAACATAAGGATTTCACCAAGTATATGGTATCGCCGTATATACAAGTTATGTATAGGGTATGCCACTTTTACAAAGTTATTCCAATGTAATAATAAAGAATGGAATAATGTAAGTTCTCTTCATGAATAAGAAAGAATAACACCCTTTACGAGTACAACAAATAATATTCCTACTAGTAAAAGACACCGGATATCAAAGTAAGAAGTACCGAATACTCTTCTTCTTTCTCTCTATAGATTTTCTCTCTATAATTTCTCTCTAGAGTTTCAAAGAATTAAAAAGAAAATAATGAAGGAATGAGCTTCTATTTATAGGAAAATAGAATGCATAGTAATTAATCCATGAACGGTCCAGATTGATTTACTTTTAATCTGATCGTCCATATTTAAAACAAAATCTTTTAAATAAAATATCATATATTCTATTTATATAAAACATTTTACTATCTGAACACTATGCAAAAACACTACGCAACACTATCATAATAAAATATAATATATTCTATTTATGAATAACTTTAATAAAGTATTCATTTTATATAAAAGATGTTTACTTTTATTACGTTAATAATACTGAATAAAACAAAACGTCATTATCGCTTATAATAATTCATATTATTAATCGACAATAATGGAATCAAACCGAGTGACTTCTCACATAACCATCAATAATTAATACCGTGCTACTACGCAACCACACGACATCGTACTTTTACTACCGAAGTAGTTCAACAAAGATCAACCAGGTAAAACTTCCGTCGTTATTTCAATAAAATATTTTTGTCGCTTTTCTCAATCCAACAATAATTACATTTGTGGGGTCCACCAATGATTGAGTAGTTGTATCGAATATTCCCCGCTAAACCTAATATTCCCACCAATCGAATATAATATAACCACTGCGTACTTTGCAAAATTTATAAATACTACCCACAACTATAATATTATCTCAAATTCACACCATAATATTAAAAAATTATTTCGACAAAATTTAAATCTTTATTGATAAAATTCGGGGTCTCACAATCTCCACTCCTTATGAAATTTCGCCCTCGAAATTAGGGTACGTACCTGGTATGATAAGAGGTGAGGATACCTTGAATACCTTTATCGTTAAAAATATTAAATTCATCTTCGCAATCCGCCAAAGATATTCATTAACAATTCATCTTTGCACTACAAAGCTAAAGATATACAACTCATAAAACCAATAATATCGAGACTCGACTTTTAATAGTATCACAACCATGAATTATCCATGCACCATCGGCTAAGGATATTCGTGTTTTCAATTACTGGTCATGATTATACCGAATAATCATGGGTCATAATCATACCAAGTCTATCAATGCACTACTACCAAAGATGACTTTTATCACATCCATGAATTAATATTTCATTCTTTGAGACTCAAATTTCAATAATTAATCCATATCATCAAATCATCCCCGCACTACGGTGCCGAGGATATTCATTAGTATCACGACCACGAATTATCCATGCACTACTACCAAAGATAATCGTCGTGTATTCATTAAGATCACGACCACAAATTATCCATGACTACTACCAAAGATAATCGTGTATTCATTAGTATCACGACCACAAATTATCCATGCACTACGGCCAAAGATAATCGTGTTTTTCAATTACGATTATGATTATACCGAAAAATCCACAGTCATAATCATACCAAGTCCATCTATGCACTACTGAATACGTATGACTTTCAACATAATATAAACACGAGGATAATGATATAAAGAATCAATCAAATGAGATAAAGGATAAATATTAAACATTTATAATATAATTTATCCAGATTCAAGAATATCCCCATGTTATCAATCACTTAATAATCTCATAATCTAATATCATTAATATTATAACAATATTTTAATCACTTCTTAAATTTATAAACAATTTATCTCAATTGTTTACGCTTTACCATATAATGCATTTAATCATTCAAAAATGCCATACTCATAAGATATCATCACCAATTATCAAATCCTCAAAAAAAAATATGCATATACTCTATATAGGATTCTCAGCCATAAAATCATATTTTCAACTTTGTTACTCCACATATCATATTTAACTCATATGTTCAGAATTAAACTATTTTCATGAAAAATACCAAATCAGTCCCAAAAATATTTCTTTTCTGGAATTTAGCATAATATAGTCCCATAATGAAAATATATTTTTCTCGAATTTTAAAATTCATTTACTATTTTTCAAAAATCAATTTCTAATTAATTCCTTAAGAAATTAGCTACCTCAAGTTTAACTCCAAAATTCCCAAATCTTTGCAGGACCTTACACATGTTAATGTGAGCCTCCAGCTTTAAATTTCATGGTCATCTGAGTTATAGAACTCCGCTTATAGCATTTTTCGTCAAAAAAAACCTAAATATTGAAATGGTCATAACTTGCTCATTTTAAGTCGGAATGAGCTCATTTTTGGACACGATGTTCTTTATACCATATACTTTTATGTCCCAAAAGGCCTGAATTTTTCTCACTAATTAAGTGGCCGAAACAGCCCTTACAAAAATGTGGCAGCAGCTTTTTGGACATTTTGATGTTTTGACTCTTTTGCTAAAATCAGTCCACACGAAAATCTACAACACCTTTTTCATTGATTCCACTTGGATTAGTTAGGTAACTCATAGATCTAACTCTAGGACTTTACCACACTAAAAAATTCAAAATATAATAGGAGATTTGGTCAATTGAATTTCATGTTACGTTTTTCACCAAAATCTGGTTTTTAACTCCTTGTGATTTTTAAGAAACTTTCATGTTTTCACATACTAACCAACATAACTCATCATAACACTTACTAATATCACGTATACCCATGATTTTCATTAGTCCAATGCTTTTATTATGACTTTCATCATAAACCACGTAAACTGTTCATTTTAGTTGATGAAATATTTGAGGGTTTAAAAAATGGGTTTTAGATTTGGGGTCAATACTGAAATTCGATTTCACGCTCTAGGTAGGCTAAGAAGTCTTCAAGAATACGCCAGAAATTTATTAATAATAGAAATATCATTCAAAACTGTGACTCTCATCCAAGACTTGGATAATACGTCACATTGATACCAACTGTGACTTCTATCCCTTAACCTAGATAGCACCTCACAATGATACCTATAAACTTGCCATCTTCATTCACGATGTCGCCTACAGAAAGTCTGGCTTCGGTGCATTCCACACAAGGAAGTCAACAACGAAAGGTTCGGGGATCTTTACTTATGGCTTGATATGACAATAATTGACTTTAGTAGTTTGGTTACTTGAATTCGCACAACAAGTTGGTTATGAATATAAAAGCTAACAACCTTACGAAAAGCATGATGAGTAGTTAACCAATTGATTCCTAAAATCACATCAAAGGCAAATATTTTCAAAAAGATAAGATCGACAGGTAACGTGAAAATGTTTATTTGAATCAAACAAGATTTAAAAACAGTAGAGGTAACAAAGGCTCCTACTAACGAAGTTTCAACCAATAGGTCAAAGTCTAACTTCTCCGGAGTCAAATTTAAACGTTGAAGGCAAGCAAGAGAGATAAAATAATGGGTAGAACCGGTATCTTATAAGGTATAGACTTCGTAATTTATAATTAACCAACTCGTGCTAACTTCGTTCGGGTTACTCGCTTTTTGAGAAGTCACGAAAAACGCTCTCCCTTACACTACCGATTTTGACTTTTCTGGAACGGTCTTTGGTGCCTCCATCCTAGCTGAACTTGTCTTCGGTGAACGACAAAATCGGGCTAAGTGACCTTCTTTTCCACAATTATAACATGCTTTAGATGACATCGTGTAGTTTGGACTGATATGTCCCTCCCCTTCGCATTTGAAACATATGATAGGTGGTCGTTCTCTTTCCTTAACAACGGGTCTTTGGTCGACGCTTCTTTCCATCATTGTTGAATTTCCTCTTCTTGAAATTTCCATTCCTATTATCTTGGCCATGGTTACCACCGAAATGATAATTTTCCCCACGATGGTTATCATTGTTCCGATGGTCGCTACCACCTATGTTTATTATTATTGTGTTGTTGGTCGTTACCTCTTAGTTGTCTTGACTCATTATCGCTACTCCAATAATCGAGCCCTATTCACAATATCCTCAATACAAACAAAGTTTATGAGAAATTAGGTATTGACGATATATCGGGTTTCAAACCTCTTAAAATATTCGCGCCATTCGCTCCTCATTATCGAACAAATGGGATGCAAACCGAGATAACTCGACAAAACTTAGCCTCATCATCATTTACTACAGTCGTATTATTTTGCTCCACTTGATAAACTCCACCTCATTCATGTGATTTAATACTTTTGGAAAAGTACTTGTCGTTGAATGACTCTTGGAACTTCTCCCAAGACATCTTGAGTATATCGATGCAGGTAAGTTTTATGATTCCCACTAGTAATCGCCTTTTCACGCAACATAAAGGTGGCAAATGGAACCTTTTGCTCCTCTAAGCATCCCAAGACATCAAATATCTTGGTTGTAAGACCCCGAATTTTATGAAATAAAAGTATTCAATTTTTTTAATTACTATTCATGAGTTACTATTCATGAGTTACTACTCACGATTACTATTCACGAGTTACTATTCATGAAGTTCTTATTCACGAAGTTACTATTCATGAGTTTACTATTCACGAGTTACTATTCACGAGTACTATTCATGAAGCATGATAATTTTTTTCGTAGAAGGCATTACTCAATAATTGTTACAAGAATTATTGCTTTAATATTTTATTTTATTGATTCAATAATTGCTACGTTGATATTTTATATTATTGTTGTTTCAATAATTGTCACTGATGAGTATTTTCCATTATCGAAGCAATAATTCATATTATCTGAATAATATTATTAGAAAACATTATTGGCAATGTCTAGAAAGTTCTGTCTCAAGGAGAGGTTTGGTCACCTAATCAAGCTACCAGATGAAGAGAAATCTTTATTGAAAGCCCCTTTTCCTGAAGCGCCTCAGTTGTCATTATTGTGATTACGTAATATTATTTGTGAATAATTAATTATTGATTAATATGATAAGGGAAATATTCATTTTATGTGGATATAGATGGAGAAAATTTTTAAAGTGACAATTGTTGAAAATTAATATTTTATCTTTTTCGATAAAATAATTCATTTAAATATATTATTTTAATAATATATTAACGATGATATTTTTATAATGAATGTGCGATATGTGAGTATATGAGGAAGAGTATTTTGTGGTATTAAATGATTAACACATGTTTTGTGTGTTTGGTGGACCCCATTTCTTGACCGAAATTTGATTATAGCACAGAAATCGCCTGTTTGTGGATTTCAAATCGATTTCTGTTTGGAATTTGGAAAACTTTCTTCTGCAAAGTTGTAGAGAATTGAATTTCCTATAAAAACTCATGAGATTCGAATTTTCTAACAAAAGGATATTTATTATGAATTATTGAAGTTTTGGGGTTCCAAAATAATTGATTTTTGGAAGTTTTAAATATTTATATTAACAAAAACGTTTTTTCAATGTGTGGGCCTCATTTTGCATGTGTACAATTGCTGAATTCTGGATTCAAAAGTGTGCGTAGAGAATTTATAATATATATTATTATTTTAATAAATTTTCTACTTTGGTGTTCTAAGCATTTTCCTATAAATAGGGTGCTTAGGTTAGAATTGAAAATCATACCAAAAACTGAAGTTTTCTCTCTCTATATTATCGAGCGTATTCTTGTGAGTATTTTGAGTATACTTTGAGTATTGCTATACGGTGCAAGTTCGTTCAACGTTATATCCGACATTCCAAAGATCGCTTTTTTGAGGTGTAGGGATAGTAAATGATTTTTAAGGGTGATTATGTTTTTCAGTTTTGTATTTTTCCGGACCTTCAAAAATTCTAGAAAAATTTGAAATGATATTTTGATGAGTTTTAGATTGTGTCCAAAATGGCGATTTTGGATGTATAGATTAGGAGTTATGGATTTTATGAAAAAGACTATTTTAAAAGTAACCGCTTATAACTCCTTATGATTAACTCCAAAATTGATGAAATTTTTATTGGGAGTACATCTATATAATATCAGTATACCGTAAAATTTCAGAATTGTTGGATAAAAGTATAATTTATGATAAATGTTTAAATATTCGGTGGTGTTGGCCATGTGAAAATAGTAAATTAATTTTAAAAATTCTGAGAAAAATATATATTCAATATGGAACTATATTCTGCTAAATCCCAGAAAAGAAATATTTTTGGAACTGATTTGGTATTTTTCATGAAAATGTTCTAGTTATGAGTAAATGAATTAAATATGTTATGTGAAGTAAGAAAATTATAAAATATGATTTATTGGCTTGAGAATCATATATGAGGTATATGAGATATTTATGAGGGTTTTGGTTAATGATGATGAAATCTTATGAGTTTGGCATTTTAGATGATTAAATGCATTAATTATTAAAGTGTAAATAATTGGATTAAATTATTTATAAGTTTTAGAAATGATTAAAATATCATTATAATATTAATAATATTAGATTATGAGATTTCTAAGTGATTTATAACATTTGGATTAAGGTGTTATAAATATGGATATGAATTTTATTATGAAACTTTATCTTCTTTAGTCGAGGTTATTACTTATGCGCGTACTACGATTTATGTATTTAATACGGGTACTATTCATGACAAATTGGTTTCTTCTACATGACCAATTATCGCTGATTTATGAATCTTACTCTTGAAATTAAAACTATGTTTTGATTATATTGTTTTTATATAACATTCTTATAACCCTAATGATAATATTTCTCTTTGACTTGAGTGTAAAGATGGGTAGATTATTGGTATGATTGTGACCATAGGTTCTCTTTGGCCCATGAGTGCAAAAGTTGAATTGTTGACCGGTATGATCATGACCATTGAATTTAAAATTAAATATTTTAGCTTAAGTGCAAAGGTGAATTGATCAACACGGGTTATAATTATTGTTATATAACTTCAAATGATTATGTATTTCTTTGATATATGAATATCTTTGGCTAGTAGTGCAAAGATGACTTTTGTTGTTGAATATCTTTAGCTTTGTAGTGCAAAGATGAATTATTGATGAATATCTTTGGCTCGTAATGCAAAGATGACTGTTGTTGAATATCTTTAGCTTTGTAGTGTAAAGATGAACTGTTGATGAATATCTTTGGCCGTGGTGCAAAGATGAATTTATTAGTATGATTATGAAGAGAACTGATTTGGTTTAACCATGATATTTGATGTTTCGGGTAAAGACAATTGATGAAAATTATCTTCGTCACCGGATGAGAAGAGAATTTAGAATCACAATTATGATTATGAGTTATTCATATGATTGTGGAAAGGAACTGCTGATTGATGTTACAGGATAAAATATTGTTGGTGGACTTTTAACGTGGAGAAGACAATAGACTTTATAGTCTATTTGACTCTTTTAATGGATTTCTCGTTCACCGCAACTATGGTTGAAAAGTTTTATCATCTACCATATGTTCTAAATCTACGATTTATTCTTGATGAAGACTATTGATAATTTATTTATCTTTAGTCATAATATTTTTTATGAGCTAGTTGTGCTTTCACCCTTTTGTTTCACAATTCCTTTCGTGTAATAAAAGTGTAGTTGGGTCAAGCGGGGATAATGAGGAATAGAATGGTGGTCTATAAATGTTGAGGGTGAGGTGAATTTAACTTGGAAGGTGTTTTGCCACTATCATACAAGATGTCTAACGACATACAACCTCGTGTCATCATAAGACATGGTTGTGCTCATCCACTTGCTGAGTATATTTACAAGCACTACCTTTATAATCTTGGTGTTTGTTTGGAGTATAATACCAAATTAGAGACAGTGGAGATAATGATATGTCAAGAGAAGACTCACCATTGGGAAGAATATGATAGTAATCTTCTCGCTTTTTCTTTGGGGTTTATTGGGTCAACCAAGGATAATTCTGTGGCCATATGATATATACCATAACCTAAAAGCATGGCCTCCCATGTACGAAGGTTTCCTTGAGCACTTCCCAAAGATTCTAATTTCTAAAACAGTTTTTGACTATACCTTTATGTAAGGTGTCATTGTGACGTCTTCTGATTAGTATATATTTGTATCCAAATTCACAGCATATGTGTTGTAAGACCCCAAAATTTTTTAAATAAAAAGGAATTTCCTTTATTTATTATTTTGAAATAGTAAGGGTTGATTTGATTAATGTGGATAGTTAAGGGTTAAATATGCAAATATTTCAAATTAAGCAGTGGTTATAAAAATATTCATTATCGCTCGGGAATATTCGTTTGGTCGTGGAATATTCAATCTTTTCGGGAATATTCGTATGCAACGACGGCCAGACCATGTGTGGGCCCCATAACGGAAAGTGATTGGATGAAGAAAACGACAAATATAAGTTGTTTTTAAATAACTCAGTAGAAGTTATTCAGATTATCTTTTGAATAATACGGGTGGTTAAAACACACTAATACGCCGTTGTTGAACAAGAAGCACTTGGTATTGCACCAATCATTGATTCTTACGTGAAGGCACTACTCAATAATGGTTACTGATAATTACCGCTCAATATTTTATTGAGTTAATAATTGTTGCGTTGATATTTTATATTCTTTGTTGTTTCAATAATTGTCATTACACAAGATCTTTCATTATCGAAGCAATAATTCATATTATCCTAATAATATTATTAGATAACATTATTGGCAATGTCTAGAAAGTTACATCTAAGGAGAGGTTTGGTCACCTAATTGCTTGTAGTAAGAAGAAATTCTTATTGGAAGCCCTTTCCTTGAACCTCTGTTGTCAATATTGTGATTCTCGTAATATTATTTGTGAATAATTAATTATTGATTTATATGATGAGGAAAATATTGATTTTATGTGGATATAGATGGAGAAAATTTTTAAAATGACAATTGTTGAAAATTAATATTTTATCTTTTTCTCGATAAAATAATTCATTTAAATATATTATTTTAATAATATATTAACTGTGATATTTTTACAACGAATGTGGGATATATGAGTATACGAGGAGGAAGAATATTTTTGTTGCAATAAATGTTTAAAACATGTTAAACATGCTCGGTGGACCCCATTTATTGAATGAAATTTGATTATAGCACGTAAAATCGCCTTGGTTGTGGATTTCGGTCAATTTCTATTTGGAATTTGGAAAACTTTCTTCTGCAAAGTTGTAGAGAATTGAATTTCCTATAAAAACTCATGAGATTCGAATTTTCTGATGAAAGGGCTATTTATTATGAATTATTGAAGTTCAAGCTCTGAAATAATTAATTTTGTAAGTTTTAATTATTTATTTTATGAAAACGTTTTTATCATTTCTTTCTAGAAGGTGGCATGTGGGAAATGCTAGGATCTGAATTCTAAGGTTGGCGTATGAATTTGATATATATATATATATTAATTTATTAAATTTTCTGCTTTTGGTGTTCTTAGTGATTTTACTATAAATAGGTGCTTAGGTTAGAATTGAAAATCACACCGAAATCAAAGTTTTCTCTCTATATTATCGAGCGTATTCTTGTGAGTATTTTGAGTATTGCTATACTGGTGCAAGTCCAGTCATAGCTTATATCCTGTGTTTCAAATTTAAAATCTTGATCTTTCGAGGTAAGGGATATTATTTTTTCAGTAATGATATTATTTCTTCAATATCATTATAATTTGAAATATTGATCTGAAGTTTTTATCAAATTTGGAACTTTTTCATGTCGGGTTACTATTCATGGGTTACTATTCATGAGTTACTATTCACGAGTTACTTATTCATGAAGTTCTTATTCAGCGAGTTCTTATTCACGAGTACTATTCACGAAGCGTGAAGATGTTTTTGTGGAATTTCTATCTTTTGGTGTCTGAGTTACTATTCACGTATACGGCACTATTCACGATATCTGAAGACTATTCACGATACGGTATTATTCAATAGAAAAATAAAATTTCTTCTTTTTCGTCTAAAACATCTATTCTCGGATACTAACTCGATTGTATCCATGTTTTGATCATTCTTGAATTTTACACCACTATGATTATTTTTGAGGTATTTTTGGGCGTGGATAAAACCAAGTACTGAATCCTTAATCCTTAATCCTTGTCATTTTGTTTCACCGGATTCGCTTTTTAAAAATATTTTTCATCATCCTCGGTCTTAAATGATGATATTATTGAATATCTTTGGCCGTAGTGCAAAGATGAATGATTCTCAAGAATATCTTTGGCTGTAGTGCAAAAGATGAACAGTGTTTAAATGAACATGACCAATCGATGAATATTTTGGCTCAGTAGTGCAAAGATGAATATTTGATTCGGATGCATATTGATTGATGTTACGAGGATAAAATATTGATGATGGATTTATTAAATTCATAGATTATAGTAGATTTCATTCTCTACGTAACTCTTCTATGAATTATTATTTCCATTGCGAATATTGATCTCAAACTTGTTGTACTATTGTATTCTATCGATTTTTCCTGTTGAAGACTAACGATAATTTGTTGTATATTATCTTAGTCATAATATTCTTTTCTTTGGGCTAGTTGAGCTCACCCTTTTCCTTGTTGTTCCATTTTTCTTCTCGGGAGGCGAGAATGTAGCGAAGTACTAGTTCAGGTATGGAATGAAGGTTCTGAGAGAGTTGTTTAGTAGTCCTCACCATTTTGTAAAATAATGAATCAATAATTATGATGGGGATTTATTTGCGTGTGGATATTGTCTAGAAGACAATATTATATTTAAACTCATTATATATATTGTCGTATTTCACACGACATTTGTATTATTGAAGTTGTAGTTTGCTTCTTGTACCATGTATTTGGCGACTCGTAATGGGTGTTGTGTATACCTATTTTGGGGGCGTCACATGTATGTTATTGTATTTTACATTTGACAATTGTTGTAATAAAGTTGTAGTTGTTTTCATATACCATATATTTGTCGACTTCGAAATGGGTTGGATGGAATGGGCCTATTTTGGGGTCGTCACATTTGGTATCGAGCTATAAGTAAAGAGCCCCGAGCCTCTCACCGGTGACTTCTGTTGATGGGGATGCACCGCCGGACTCTCCGTAGGGGACGCCTTCTCATGCTGGCAAACCGATAGTATCAATGTGAGGTCTTGACACAAGTTGGTGTCCGAGAGTTACATTTGGTATCGAAGCTTAGGATATGATCTCTGGCGGAGATCGGGATTAGAACTAGGAGGGAGAGAGATGAGTAAATCTTTCGCTAGTGTGTCCTACCTAAGCTTATTTGTTGGTCGGTCATAATATCGGGATATTATGTGATATGTTAATTTGTTAAATTAACCCTTGTTTTGAAGTCAGTATTCTAGAATGATATCCGAAATACGGGAGATGAGCAATGGAGAAATTATGATGACGGGGGAGATAGAATCAAATGAAAACAAGGTATTCTCATCTCTTTGAAATACAGTGCACGAATTTTCGGGACGAAATTTCATAAGGAGGGAGATTAGAAGACCAAATTTTATGAAATAAAAGTATTCAATTTTTTTTAATTACTATTCATGAGTTACTATTCATGAGTTACTACTCACGAAGTTACTTATTCACGAGTTACTATTCATGAGTTACTATTCACGAAGTTACTTATTCATGAGTTTACTATTCACGAGTTACTATTCACGATTACTATTCATGAAGCATGATAATTTTTTTTCGTAAGAAGGCATTACTCAATAATTGTTACGATAATTACTTGCTTCAATATTTTATTTTATTGATTCAATAATTGCTACGTTGATATTTTATATTATTGTTGTTTCAATAATTGTCACAAAGACAAGATTTTCCATTATCGAAGCAATAATTCATATTATCCGAATAATATTATTAGAAAACATTATTGGCAATGTCTAGAAAATTACATCAAGGAGAGGTTTGGTCACCTAATCAAGGCTGCGCCATTAGAGAAATCTTTATTGAAAGCCCCTTTTCCTGGTGAACTCGCCTCGTTGTCATTATTGTGATTACGTAATATTATTTATGAATAATTAATTATTGATTAATATGATAAGGAAAATATTCATTTTATGTGGATATAGATGGAGAAAATTTTTAAAATAACAATTGTTGAAAATTAATATTTCATCTTTTTCTGATAAAATAATTCATTTAAATATATTATTTTAATAATATATTAACGGTGATATTTTTATAATGAATGTGCGATATATGAGTATATGAGGAAGAGTATTTTTGTGGCATTAAATGATTAACACATGTTTTGTGTGTCGGTGGATCCCATTTCTTGACTGAAATTTGATTATAGCTTGTAAAATCGCCCGTTTGTGGATTTCAATGATTTACTGCTTGGAATTTGGAAAAACTTTCTTACTCAAAGTTGTAGAGAATTGAATTTCCTATAAAACTCGTGAGATTCAATTTTCTAACAAAAGGATATTTATTATGAATTATTGAAGTTTTGGGGTTCCAAAATAATTGATTTTGGAAGTTTTAAATATTTATATTAACAAAAACGTTTTTTCAATGTGTGGGCCTCATTTTGCATGTGTGCAATTGCTGAATTCTGGATTCAAAAGTGTGCGTAGAGAATTTATAATATATATTATTATTTTAATAAATTTTCTACTTTGGTGTTCTAAGCATTTTCCTATAAATAGGGTGCTTAGGTTAGAATTGAAAATCAAACCAGAAACTGAAGTTTTCTCTCTCTATATTATCGAGCGTATTCTTGTGAGTATTTTGAGTATACTTTGAGTATTTCTATACGGTGCAAGTTCGTTCAACGTTATATCCGACATTCCAGTACTGCTCTTTTGAGGTAAGGGATAGTAAATGATTTTTAAGGGTGATTATGTTTTTCAGTTTTGTATTTTTCCGGACCTTCAAAAATTCTGGAAAAATTTGAAATGATATTTTGATGAGTTTTGTAGATTGTGTCCAAAAATGGCGATTTTTGGATGTATAGATTAGGAGTTATGGATTTTATGAGAAAAGACTATTTTAAAAGTAACCGCTTATAACTCCTTATGATTAACTCCAAAATTGATGAAATTTTTATTGGGAGTACATCTATATAATATCAGTATACCGTGTAAATTTCAGAATTGTTGGATAAAAGTATAATTTATGATAAATGTTTAAATATTCGGTGGTGTTGGCCATGTGAAAAATAGTAAATGAATTTTAAAAATTCTGAGAAAAATATATATTCAATATGGAACTATATTCTGCTAAATCCCAAAAAAAGAAATATTTTTGGAACTGATTTGGTATTTTTCATGAAAATGTTCTAGTTATGAGTAAATGAATTAAATATGTTATGTGAAGTAAGAAAATTATAAAATATGATTTATTGGCTTGAGAATCATATATGAGGTATATGCAGATTTTTATGAGGGTTTTGGTTAATGATGATGAAATCTTATGAGTTTGGCATTTTTAGATGATTAAATGCATTAATTATTAAAGTGTAAATAATTGGATTAAATTATTTATAAGTTTTAGAAATGATTAAAATATTATTATAATATTAATAATATTAGATTATGAGATTTCTAAGTGATTTATAACATTTGGATTAAGGTGTTATAAATATGGATATGAATTTTATTATGAAACTTTATCTTTTCGTTAATAGAGGTTACGATGCGACGTGATACGGTACTATGTATGCGAATCTGAGTCTTATTATTCATGACAAATTGGTTTCTTCTTTGACCAAATTATCGTTGATTTATGAATCTTACTCTTGAAATTAAAACTATGTTTTGATTATATTGTTTTATATAACATTCTTATAACCCTAATGATAATATTTCTCTTTAACTTGAGTGTAAAGATGGGTAGATTATTGGTATGATCGTGACCATAGGTTCTCTTTGGCCAATGAAGCAAAAGTTGAATTGTTGGTTGGTATGATCATGACCATTGAATTTACAATTGAATATTTTTAGCTTAAGTGCAAAGGTGAATTGATCAACATGGTTATAATTATTGTTATATAACTTCAAATGATTATGTATTTCTTTGATATATGAATATCTTTGGCTAGTAGTGCAAAGATGACTGTTGTTGAATATCTTTAGCTTTTAGAATGCAAAGATGAATTATTGATGAATATCTTTGGCTCGTAATGCAAAGATGACTTTGTGTTGAATATCTTTAAATTGTAGTGTAAAGATGAACTGTTGATGAATATCTTTGGCCCGTGGTGCAAAGATGAATTTATTAGTATGATTATGAACAGGAACTGTGATTTGGTATAACCATGATATTTGATGTTTCAGGTAAAGACAGGTGATGAAAATTATCTTCGTCCTGGATGAAAGAGGAATTTAGAATCACAATTATGATTATGAGTTATTCATATGATTGTGGAAAGGAACTGTTGATTGATGTTACAAGGATAAAATATTGTTGGTGGACTTTTAACGTGGAAGACAATAGACTTTATAGTCTATTTGACTCTTTTAATGGATTGCTTCGTTCACGTGCAACTATGGTTGAAAAGTTTTATCATCTACCATATGTTCTAAATCTACGATTTATTCATCGATGAAGACTATTGATAATTTATTTATCTTTAGTCATAATATTTTTTACTGAGCTAGTTGTGCTCACCCTTTTGTTTCACAATTCCTTTCAGGTAATAAAAGTGTAGCTGGGTCGAGCGGGGGATAGCGAGGGAATAGAATGGTGGTCTATAAATGTTGAGGGTGAGGTGAATTTAACTTGGAAGGGTGTTTTGCCACTATCATACAAGATGTCTAATGACATACAACCTCGTGTCATCATAAGACATGGTTGTGCTCATCCACTTGCTGAGTATATTTACAAGCACTACCTTTATAATCTTGGTGTTTGTTTGGAGTATAATACCAAATTAGAGACAGTGGAGATAATGATATGTCAAGAGAAGACTCACCATTGGGAAGAATATGATAGTAATCTTCTCGTTTTTCTTTGGGGTTTATTGGGTCAACCAAGGATAATTCTGTGGCCATATGATATATACCATAACCTAAAAGTATGGCCTCCCATGTACGAAGGTTTCCTTGAGCACTTCCCAAAGATTCTAATTTCTAAAACAGTTTTTGACTATACCTTTATGTAAGGTGTCATTGTGACGTGCTACAATTAGTATATATTTGTATCCAAATTCACAGCATATGTGTTGTAAGACCCCAAAATTTTTTAAATAAAAAGGAATTTCCTTTATTTATTATTTTGAAATAGTAAGGGTTGATTTGATTAATGTGGATAGTTAAGGGTTAAATATGCAAATATTTCAAATTAAGCAGTGTGGTTATAAAAATATTCATTATCGCTTGGGAATATTCGTTTGGTCGTGGAATATTACGTCTCGTCGGGGAATATTCGTATTAAATGCGACTAGCGACCATGTGTGGGCCCCATAACGGAAAGTGATTGGATGAAGAAAAACGACAAATATAAGTTGTTTTTAAATAACGGCGTAGTTATTTACTGATTATCTTTGTTGGAATACCGATTGGTTAAAACACACTAATACGCGTTGTTGAGCAAGTAGCACTTGGTATTGCACAATCATTGATTCTTACGTGAAGAAGGCACTACTCAATAATGGTTACGATAATTCTTCGCTCAATTTTATTGAGTTAATAATTGTTGCGTTGATATTTTATATTCTTTGTTGTTTCAATAATTGTCATTACACAAAGATCTTTCATTATCGAAGCAATAATTCATATTATCTGAATAATATTATTAGATAACATTATTGGCAATGTCTAGAAAGTTACGTCTAAGGAGAGGTTTGGTCACCTAATTGCGGCATGAGTAAGAAATTCTTATTGAAAGCCCTCTTCCTGAAGCCTACAGTTGTCAATATTGTGATTCTCAGTAATATTATTTGTGAATAATTAATTATTGATTTATATGATGAGGAAAATATTGATTTTATGTGGATATAGATGGAGAAAATTTTAAAATGACAATTGTTGAAAATTAATATTTTATCTTTTTCTCGATAAAATAATTCATTTAAATATATTATTTTAATAATATATTAACGGTGATATTTTTACAACGAATGTGGGATATATGAGTATACGAGGAGGAAGAGTATTTTTGTTGCAATAAATGTTTAAAACATGTTAAACATGTCGGTGGACCCCATTTATTGATTTGAAATTTGATTATAACACAATAAAATCGCCTGTTTGTGGATTTCGGTCAATTTCTATTTGGAATTTGGAAAAACTTTCTTCTGCAAAGTTGTAGAAATTGAATTTCCTATAAAAACTCATGAGATTCGAATTTTCTGATGAAAGGGCTATTTATTATGAATTATTGAAGTTACGAAGCTCAAAATAATTAATTTTTGTAAGTTTTAATTATTTATTTTATGAAAACGTTTTTATCATTTCTTTCTAGAAGGTGGCATGTGGGAAATGCTAGGATCTGAATTCTAAGGTTGGCGTATGAATTTGATATATATATATATATATATTAATTTATTAAATTTTCTAACTTTTGGTGTTCTTGCAGAATTTCCTATAAATAGGTGCTTAGGTTAGAATTGAAAATCACACCGAAATGAAGTTTTCTCTCTCTATATTATCGAGCGTATTCTTGTGAGTATTTTGAGTATTGCTATACGGTGCAAGTCCAGGTCATAGCTTATATCCTGGTGTTTCAATTTAAAATCTTGATCTTTCGGTAAGGGGATATTATTTTTTTCAGTAATGATATTATTTCTTCAATATCATTATCTTTGAAATATTGATCTGAAGTTTTATCAAATTTGGAACTTTTTCATGTCGGGGTTACTTATTCATGGGTTACTATTCATGAGTTACTTATTCACGAGTTATTATTCATGAAGTTATTCTTATTCACGAGTTCTTATTCACGAAAGTACTATTCATGTAAGCGTGAAGATGTTTTTGTGGAATTTCTATCTTTTGGTGTGAGTTACTATTCACGATATCAAGACTATTCACGATATCTGACACTATTCACGATATCTGATCTATTCAATCGAAAAATAAAATTTCTTCTTTTCGTCAAAAACATCTATTCGGATACTAACTCGATTGTATCCATGTTTTGATCATTCTTGAATTTTACACCACTATGATTATTTTTGAGGTATTTTTGGACGTGGATAAAACCAAGTACGAATCCTTAATCCTTAATCCTTGTCATTTTGTTTCACCGGATTCGTTTCTTTAAAAAATATTTTCATCATCCTCGATCTTAAATGATGATATTATTGAATATCTTTGGCACAGTAGTGCAAAGATGAATGATTTCTGAAGAATATCTTTGGCACAGCTAGTGCAAAGATGAATGTGTTTAAATGAACATGACTTAATGATGAATATCTTTGGCACAGTAGTGCAAAGATGAATATTTGATTCGGATGCATATTGATTGATGTTACTGAGGATAAAATATTGATGATGGACCGTTAAATTCATAGATTATAGTAGATTTCATTCTCTACGTAACTCTTACATGAATTATTATTTCATTGCGAATATTGATCTGAAACTTGTTGTCTATTGTATTCTATCGATTTTTCCCTGTTGAAGACTAACGATAATTTGTTGTATATTATCTTAGTCATAATATTCTTTTTGGGCTAGTTGAGCTCACCCTTTTCCTTGTTGTTCCATTTTTCTTCTCGGGAGGCGAGAATGTAATGCAATCTTAGTCGGGGGTATGGAATGAAGGTTCTAGAGAGAGTTGTTTAGTAGTCCTCACCATTTTGTAAAATAATGAATCAATAATTATGATGGGGATTTATTTGCGTGTGGATATTGTTGTCAAAGACAATATTATATTTAAACTCATTATTATATATTGTCGTATTTCACACGACATTTGTATATTGAAGTTGTAGTTTGCTTCTTGTACCATGTATTTGGCGACTCGAATGGGTGTTGTGTATACCTATTTTGGGGCGTCACACGTGTTATTGTATTTTGCACGACAATTGTTGTAATAAAGTTGTAGTTGTTTTCCGTACCATATATTTGTCGACTTCGAAATGGGTTGGATGGAATGGGCTTATTTTGGGGTCGTCACATTTGGTATATCGAGCTATAAGTAAAGAGCCCCGAGCCTCTCATTGGTGACTTCTGTTGATGGGGATGCAATCCGGGCCGGACTCTCAGTGGGGACGCCGGATTCTGCAATGGCAAACGATAGGTATCAATGTGAGGTCTTGACACAAGTTGGTGTCCGAGTTACATTTGGTATCGTAGCTTAGGGATATGATCTCTGGCGGAGATCGGGATTAGAACTAGGAGGGAGAGATGAGTAAATCCTTCTCGCATTAGTGTGTCCTACCTAAGCTTATTTGTTGGTCGGTCATAATATCGGGATATTATGTGATATGTTAATTTGTTAAATTAACCCTTGTTTTGAAGTCGTATTCTAGAATGATATAAAATACGAGAGATGAAAGCGATGGAGAAATTATGATGACAGGGGAGATAGAATCAAAATGAAAACAAGGTATTCTCATCTCTTTGAAATACAGTACGTAAATTTGAGGGGACGAAATTTCATAAGGAGGGAGATTATAAGACCCCGAATTTTATGAAATAAAAGTATTCAATTTTTTTAATTACTATTCAATGAGTTTCTTATTCATGAGTTACTACTCACGAGAGTTCTTATTCACGAGTTACTATTCATGAGTTACTATTCACGAAGTTACTATTCATGAGTTCTTATTCACGAGTTACTATTCACGATTACTATTCATGAAGCATGATAATTTTTTTTTTAAGAAGGCATTACTCGATAATTGTTACGATGAATTCTTTCAATATTTTATTTTATTGATTCAATAATTGCTACGTTGATATTTTATATTATTGTTGTTTCAATAATTGTCACAAAGACATATTTTCCATTATCGAAGCAATAATTCATATTATCTCGAATAATATTATTAGAAAACATTATTGGCGATGTCTAGAAAATTACATCAAGGAGAGGTTTGGTCACTTAATTACGGGCATGCCAGTTAGAGAAATCTTTATTGAAAGCCCTTTTTCCAGTGAACTGCTTCAGTTGTCATTATTGTGATTACGTAATATTATTTATGAATAATTAATTATTGATTAATATGATAAGGAAAATATTCATTTTATGTGGATATAGATGGAGAAAATTTTTAAAATAACAATTGTTGAAAATTAATATTTCATCTTTTTCCGATAAAATAATTCATTTAAATATATTATTTTAATAATATATTAACGGTGATATTTTTATAATGAATGTGCGATATATGAGTATATGAGGAAGAGTATTTTGTGGCATTAAATGATTAACACATGTTTTGTGTGTGTTGGTGGATCCCATTTCTTGATCGAAATTTGATTATAAATTGTAAAATCGCCTGCGTTTGTGGATTTCATTGATTTACATTTGGAATTTGGAAAACTTTCTTCTGCAAAGTTGTAGAGAATTGAATTTCCTATAAAAATTCGTGAGATTCAATTTTCTAACAAAAGGAATATTTATTATGAATTATTGAAGTTTTGGGGTTCCAAAATAATTGATTTTGGAAGTTTTAAATATTTATATTAACAAAAACGTTTTTTTTAATGTGTGGGCCTCATTTTGCATGTGTGCAATTGCTGAATTCTGATTCAAAAGTGTAAAAGTAGAGAATTTATAATATATATTATTATTTTAATAAATTTTCTACTTTGGTGTTCTAAAGATTTCCTATAAATAGGGTGCTTAGGTTAGAATTGAAAATCAAACCGAAATCAAGTTTTCTCTCTCTATATTATCGGCGTATTCTTGTGAGTATTTTGAGTATACTTTGAGTATTTCTATACGGTGCAAGTTCGTTCAACGTTATATCCGACATTCCAGTACTGCTCTTTTGAGGTAAGGGATAGTAAATGATTTTTAAGGGTGATTATGTTTTTCAGTTTTGTATTTTCCGGACCTTCAAAATTCTGGAAAAATTTGAAATGATATTTTGATGAGTTTTGTAGATTGTGTCCAAAATGGCGATTTTTGGATGTATAGATTAGGAGTTATGGATTTTATGAGAAAAGACTATTTTAAAAGTAACCGCTTAGAACTCCTTATGATTAACTCCAAAATTGATGAAATTTTTATTGGGAGTACATCTATATAATATCAGTATACCGTGTAAATTTCAGAATTGTTGGATAAAAGTATAATTTATGATAAATGTTTAAATATTCGGTGGTGTTGGCCATGTGAAAAATAGTAAATGAATTTTAAAAATTCTGAAAAAAAAATATATATTCAATATGGAACTATATCCTGCTAAATCCCAGAAAAGAAATATTTTTGGAACTGATTTGGTATTTTTCATGAAAATGTTCTAGTTATGAGTAAATGAATTAAATATGTTATGTGAAGTAAGAAAATTATAAAATATGATTTATTGGCTTGAGAATCATATATGAGGTATATGCAGATTTTTATGAGGGTTTTGGTTAATGATGATGAAATCTTATGAGTTTGGCATTTTTTAGATGATTAAATGCATTAATTATTAAAGTGTAAATAATTGGATTAAATTATTTATAAGTTTAAGAAATGATTAAAATATTATTATAATATTAATAATATTAGATTATGAGATTTCTAAGTGATTTATAACATTTGGATTAAGGTGTTATAAATATGGATATGAATTTTATTATGAAACTTTATCTTTTCGTTAGTATCGAGATTACGATGCTTGCGATACTGATACTATGTAACGAATACGAAGTCTATTCATGACAAATTGGTTTCTTCTTTGACCAAATTATCGCTGATTTATGAATCTTACTCTTGAAATTAAAACTATGTTTTGATTATATTGTTTTTATATAACATTCTTATAACCCTAATGATAATATTTCTCTTTAACTTGAGTGTAAAGATGGGTAGATTATTGGTATGATCGTGACCATAGGTTCTTTTTGCCAAGATGGTGCAAAAGTTGAATTGTTGACCGGTATGATCATGACCATTGAATTTACAATTGAATATTTTTAGCTTAAGTGCAAAGGTGAATTGATCAACATGGTTATAATTATTGTTATATAACTTCTGAAATGATTATGTATTTCTTTGATATATGAATATCTTTGGCTAGTAGTGCAAAGATGACTGTTGTTGAATATCTTTAGCACATGGTGCAAAGATGAATTATTGATGAATATCTTTGGCTCGTAATGCAAAGATGACTTCGTTGTTGAATATCTTTAGCTTTGTAGTGTAAAGATGAATCTGTTGATGAATATCTTTGGCCCGTGGTGCAAAGATGAATTTATTAGTATGATTATGAATGTGGAACTCGTGATTTGGTATAACCATGATATTTGATGTTTCGGTAAAGACAATGATGAAAATTATCTTCGTCACGGATGAAAGAGAATTTAGAATCACAATTATGATTATGAGTTATTCATATGATTGTGGAAAGGAACTGTTGATTGATGTTACAGGATAAAATATTGTTGGTGGACTTTTAACGTGGAGAAGACAATAGACTTTATAGTCTATTTGACTCTTTTAATGGATTGCTTGCGTTCATTAACTATGGTTGAAAAGTTTTATCATCTACCATATGTTCTAAATCTACGATTTATTCTTGATGAAGACTATTGATAATTTATTTATCTTTAGTCATAATATTTTTTTCGAGCTAGTTGTGCTCACCCTTTTGTTTCACAATTCCTTTCGTGTAATAAAAGTGTAGCATTTGGGTCGAAGGGGGATAATGAGGGAATAGAATGGTGGTCTATAAATGTTGAGGTGAGGTGAATTTAACTTGGAAGGGTGTTTTGCCACTATCATACAAGATGTCTAATGACATACAACCTCGTGTCATCATAAGACATGGTTGTGCTCATCCACTTGCTGAGTATATTTACAAGCACTACCTTTATAATCTTGGTGTTTGTTTGGAGTATAATACCAAATTAGAGACAGTGGAGATAATGATATGTCAAGAGAAGACTCACCATTGGGAAGAATATGATAGTAATCTTCTCGTTTTTCTTTGGGGTTTATTGGGTCAACCAAGGATAATTCTGTGGCCATATGATATCTACCATAACCTAAAAGCATGGCCTCCCATGTATGCGAAGGTTTCCTTGAGCACTTCCCAAAGATTCTAATTTCTAAAAAGCAGGTTTTTGACTATACCTTTATGTAAGGTGTCATTGTGACGTGCTACAATTAGTATATATTTGTATCCAAATTCACAGCATATGTGTTGTAAGACCCCAAAATTTTTTAAATAAAAAGGAATTTCCTTTATTTATTATTTTGAAATAGTAAGGGTTGATTTGATTAATGTGGATAGTTAAGGGTTAAATATGCAAATATTTCAAATTAAGCAAGTGGTTATAAAAATATTCATTATCGTCGGGGAATATTCGTTTGGTCGTGGAATATTCGTGATCTTTGTCAAGAATATTAAATGCGACCAGTAAGTACCATGTGTGGGCCCCATAACTGAAAGTGATTGGATGAAGAAAAGCGACAAATATAAGTTGTTTTTAAATAACAGCGTAGTTATTCACAATTAATCTTGTTGGAATACCCGGTTGGTTAAAAACACACTAATACGCGTTGTTGAGCAAGTAGCACTTGGTATTGCACCAATCATTGATTCTTACGTGAAGGCACTACTCAATAATGGTTACGACAATTAATTCTCAATATTTTATTGAGTTAATAATTGCTGCGTTGATGATATTTTATATTCTTTGTTGTTTGATAATTGTCATTACACAAGATATCTTTCATTATCGAAGCAATAATTCATATTATCCTAATAATATTATTAGATAACATTATTGGCAATGTCTAGAAAGTTCTGTCTAAGGAGAGGTTTGGTCACCTAATTGCGCGCCAGTAAGAAGAAATTCTTATTGGAAAGCCCCCTCTTCTGAGGACCTCACTGTTGTCAATATTGTGATTCTGTAATATTATTTGTGAATAATTAATTATTGATTTATATGATGAGGAAAATATTGATTTTATGTGGATATAGATGGAGAAAATTTTTAAAATGACAATTGTTGAAAATTAATATTTTATCTTTTTCTGATAAAATAATTCATTTAAATATATTATTTTAATAATATATTAACGGTGATATTTTTACAACGAATGTGGGATATATGAGTATCTGAGGAGGAAGAGTATTTTTGTTGCAATAAATGTTTAAAACATGTTAAACATGTCAATTGGACCCCATTTATTGATCGAAATTTGATTATAACCGTAAAATCGCCCGTTTGTGGATTTCGGTCAATTTCTATTTGGAATTTGGAAAACTTTCTTCTGCAAAGTTGTAGAAATTGAATTTCCTATAAAAACTCATGAGATTCGAATTTTCTGATGAAAGGGCTATTTATTATGAATTATTGAAGTTCTCAAGCTCAAAAATAATTAATTTTTGTAAGTTTTAATTATTTATTTTATGAAAAACGTTTTTTATCATTTCTTTCTAGAAGGTGGCATGTGGAAATGCTAGGATCTGAATTCTAAGGTTGGCGTGATGAATTTGATATATATATATATATATATATTAATTTATTAAATTTTCTAACTTTTGGTGTTCTTAAGAATTTCCTATAAATAGGTGCTTAGGTTAGAATTGAAAATCACACCGTAAATCAAGTTTTCTCTCTATATTATCGAGCGTATTCTTGTGAGTATTTTGAGTATTGCTATACTGGTATGCAAGTCCAGTCATAGCTTATATCCTGTTTCAAATTAGAAGATCTTGATCTTTCGAGGTAAGGGATATTATTTTTTTTCAGAATGATATTATTTCTTCAATATCATTATAATTTGAAATATTGATCTGAAGTTTTATCAAATTTGGAACTTTTTCATGTCAAGGTTACTATTCATGGGTTACTTATTCATGAGTTACTTATTCACGAGTTACTTATTCATGAGTTCTTATTCACGAGTTACTATTCACGAGTACTATTCAGAAAGCGTGAAGATGTTTTTGTGGAATTTCTATCTTTTGGTGTCTGAGTTACTATTCACGTATCAAGACTATTCACGTATCTGACACTATTCACGTGATACTGTGATCTTATTCAATAAAAAATAAAATTTCTTCTTTTCGTCTAAAACATCTATTCGGATACTAACTCGATTGTATCCATGTTTTGATCATTCTTGAATTTTACACCACTATGATTATTTTTGAGGTATTTTGGGCGTGGATAAAACCAAGTACGAATCCTTAATCCTTAATCCTTGTCATTTTGTTTCAATTGGATTCGTTTCTTTAAAAAATATTTTCATCATCCTCGATCTTAAATGATGATATTATTGAATATCTTTGGCCATGTAGTGCAAAGATGAATGATTTCTGAAGAATATCTTTGGCCAGTGAAGAAAGATGAACAGTGTTTAAATGAACATGACTAATCGATGAATATCTTTGGCTCAGAGAGTGCGAGATGAATATTTGATTCGGATGCATATTGATTGATGTTACTGGGATAAAATATTGATGATGGATTTATTAAATTCATAGATTATAGTAGATTTCATTCTCTACGTAACTCTTCTATGAATTATTATTTTCATTATGAATATTGATCCGAAACTTGTTGTCTATTGTATTCTATCGATTTTTCCTGTTGAAGACTAACGATAATTTGTTGTATATTATCTTAGTCATAATATTCTTTTACTGGGCTAGTTGAGCTCACCCTTTTCCTTGTTGTTCCATTTTTCTTCTCGGGAGGCGAGAATGTAGCGAAAGTACTTAGTCGGGGTATGGAATGAAGGTTCTAGAGAGTTGTTTAGTAGTCCTCACCATTTTTGTAAAATAATGAATCAATAATTATGATGGGGATTTATTTGCGTGTGGATATTGTCTAGAAGACAATATTATATTTAAACTCACAGTATATATTGTCGTATTTCACACGACATTTGTATTATTGAAGTTGTAGTTTGCTTCTTGTACCATGTATTTGGCGACTCAGAATGGGTGTTGTGTATACCTATTTTGGGGGCGTCACATGTGTTGTTGTATTTTGCACGACAATTGTTGTAATAAAGTTGTAGTTGTTTTCCGTACCATATATTTGTCGACTCAGAATGGGTTGGATGGAATGGGCCTATTTTGGGGTCGTCACATTTGGTATCAGAGCTATAAGTAAAGAGCCCCGAGCCTCTCGCTGGTGACTTCCTGTTGATGGGGGATGCACCGAAGCCAGACTCTCCGTAGGGGACGCCGCTTCTGCGGTGGCAAACCGATAGTATCAATGTGAGGTCTTGACCTGAGTTGGTGTCCAGTTACATTTGTATCGTAGCTTAGGATATGATCTCCGGCGGAGATCGGGATTAGAACTAGGAGGGAGATGATGAGTAAATCCTTCGCTAGTGTGTCCTACCTAAGCTTATTTGTTGGTCATCATAATATCGGGATATTATGTGATATGTTAATTTGTTAAATTAACCACTTGTTTTGAAGTCGTATTCTAGAATGATATCCGAAATACGGGAGATGATGAAGCAATGGAGAAATTATGATGGCAGGGGGAGATAGAATCAAAATGAAAACAAGGTATTCTCATCTCTTTGAAATACCGAGTGCGTGTAAATTTCGGGACGAAATTTCATAAGAGGGAGATTGTAAGACCCCGAATTTTATGAAATAAAAGTATTCAATTTTTTTAATTACTATTCATGAGTTCTTATTCATGAGTTACTACTCACGAGTTACTATTCACGAGTTACTATTCATGAGTTACTATTCACGAGTTACTATTCATGAGTTACTATTCACGAGTTACTATTCACGATTACTATTCATGAAGCATGATAATTTTTTTTCGTAGAAGGCATTACTCGATAATTGTTACAGAATAATTCTTTATTCAATATTTTATTTTATTGATTCAATAATTGCTACGTTGATATTTTATATTATTGTTGTTTCAATAATTGTCACGTAAGACAAATATTTTCCATTATCGAAGCAATAATTCATATTATCTCGAATAATATTATTAGAAAACATTATTGGCAATGTCTAGAAAATTACATACAGGAGAGGTTTGGTCACCTAATTGCTTGGCCAAGCTAGGAGAAATCTTTATTAAAAGCCCCTTTTCCTGTGAACCTGCACAGTTGTCATTATTGTGATTACAGTAATATTATTTATGAATAATTAATTATTGATTAATATGATAAGGAAAATATTCATTTTATGTGGATATAGATGGAAAAATTTTTAAAATAACAATTGTTGAAAATTAATATTTCATCTTTTTCCGATAAAATAATTCATTTAAATATATTATTTTAATAATATATTAATCGGTGATATTTTATAATGAATGTGCGATATATGAGTATATGAGGAAGAGTATTTTTGTGGCATTAAATGATTAACACATGTTTTGTGTGTCGGTGGATCCCATTTCTTGACTGAAATTTGATTATAGCTTGTAAAATCGCCTGGTTTGTGGATTTCAAATGATTTACATTTGGAATTTGGAAAAACTTTCTTACGCAAGTTGTAGAGAATTGAATTTCCTATAAAAACTCGTGGGATTCAATTTTCTAACAAAAGGAATATTTATTATGAATTATTGAAGTTTTGGGGTTCCAAAATAATTGATTTTTGGAAGTTTTAAATATTTATATTAACAAAAACGTTTTTTTAATGTGTGGGCCTCATTTTGCATGTGTGCAATTGCTGAATTCTGGATTCAAAAGTGTGCGTAGAGAATTTATAATATATATTATTATTTTAATAAATTTTCTACTTTGGTGTTCTAAGCATTTTCCTATAAATAGGGTGCTTAGGTTAGAATTGAAAATCAAACCAGAAACTGAAGTTTTCTCTCTCTATATTATCGAGCGTATTCTTGTGAGTATTTTGAGTATACTTTGAGTATTTCTATACGGTGCAAGTTCGTTCAACGTTATATCCGACATTCCAGTACTGCTCTTTTGAGGTAAGGGATAGTAAATGATTTTTAAGGGTGATTATGTTTTTCAGTTTTGTATTTTTCCGGACCTTCAAAAATTCTGGAAAAATTTGAAATGATATTTTGATGAGTTTTGTAGATTGTGTCCAAAAATGGCGATTTTTGGATGTATAGATTAGGAGTTATGGATTTTATGAGAAAAGACTATTTTAAAAGTAACCGCTTATAACTCCTTATGATTAACTCCAAAATTGATGAAATTTTTATTGGGAGTACATCTATATAATATCAGTATACCGTAAAATTTCAGAATTGTTGGATAAAAGTATAATTTATGATAAATGTTTAAATATTCGGTGGTGTTGGCCATGTGAAAAATAGTAAATGAATTTTAAAAATTCTGAGAAAAATATATATTCAATATGGAACTATATTCTGCTAAATCCCAGAAAAGAAATATTTTTAGAACTGATTTGGTATTTTTCATGAAAATGTTCTAGTTATGAGTAAATGAATTAAATATGTTATGTGAAGTAAGAAAATTATAAAATATGATTTATTGGCTTGAGAATCATATATATGAGGTATATCAGATTTTTATGAGGGTTTTGGTTAATGATGATGAAATCTTATGAGTTTGGCATTTTAGATGATTAAATGCATTAATTATTAAAGTGTAAATAATTGGATTAAATTATTTATAAGTTTTAGAAATGATTAAAATATTATTATAATATTAATAATATTAGATTATGAGATTTCTAAGTGATTTATAACATTTGGATTAAGGTGTTATAAATATGGATATGAATTTTATTATGAAACTTTATCTTTCTTTTTCGAGGTTATTTACGATTTCGATGCTGCGTATCTGATACTTATAACGAATACGGAATTACTATTCATGACAAATTGGTTTCTTCTTTTCACCAAATTATCGTTGATTTATGAATCTTACTCTTGAAATTAAAACTATGTTTTGATTATATTGTTTTTATATAACATTCTTATAACCCTAATGATAATATTTCTCTTTAACTCGAGTGTAAAGATGGGTAGATTATTGGTATGATCGTGACCATAGGTTCTCTTTGGCCATGAGTGCAAAAGTTGAATTGTTGGTCGGTATGATCATGACCATTGAATTTACAATTGAATATTTTTAGCTTAAGTGCAAAGGTGAATTGATCAACATGGTTATAATTATTGTTATATAACTTCGAAATGATTATGTATTTCTTTGATATATGAATATCTTTGGCTAGTAGTGCAAAGATGATGACTTTGTTGTTGAATATCTTTAGCTTTGTAGTGCAAAGATGAATTATTGATGAATATCTTTGGCTCATGTAATGCAAAGATGACTGTTGTTGAATATCTTTGGCACGTAGTATAAAGATGAATCTGTTGATGAATATCTTTGGCCCGTGGTGCAAAGATGAATTTATTAGTATGATTATGAACGAGGCTGTGATTTGGTATAACCATGATATTTGATGTTTCGTAAAGACAGGTGATGAAAATTATCTTAAATCACGGATGAAAGAGGAATTTAGAATCACAATTATGATTATGAGTTATTCATATGATTGTGGAAAGGAACTGTTGATTGATGTTACAAGGATAAAATATTGTTGGTGGACTTTTAACGTGGAGAAGACAATAGACTTTATAGTCTATTTGACTCTTTTAATGGATTGCTCGTTCCGCTGCAACTATGGTTGAAAAGTTTTATCATCTACCATATGTTCTAAATCTCTGATTTATTACTGATGAAGACTATTGATAATTTATTTATCTTTAGTCATAATATTCTTTACTGAGCTAGTTGTGCTCACCCTTTTGTTTCACAATTCCTTTCAGGTAATAAAAGTGTAGCCGGGTCGAAGGGGATAGCGAGGAATAGAATGGTGGTCTATAAATGTTGAGGTGAGGTGAATTTAACTTGGAAGGGTGTTTTGCCACTATCATACAAGATGTCTAATGACATACAACCTCGTGTCATCATAAGACATGGTTGTGCTCATCCACTTGCTTGAGTATATTTACAAGCACTACCTTTATAATCTTGGTGTTTGTTTGGAGTATAATACCAAATTAGAGAGAAAGTGGAGATAATGATATGTCGAGAGAAGACTCACCATTGGGAAGAATATGATAGTAATCTTCTCGTTTTTCTTTGGGGTTTATTGGGTCAACCAAGGATAATTACATGGCCATATGATATCTACCATAACCTAAAAGCATGGCCTCCCATGTACGAAGGTTTCTTGAGCACTTCCCAAAGATTCTAATTTCTAAAACAGTTTTGACTATACCTTTATGTAAGGTGTAATTGTGACGTCTTCTGATTAGTATATATTTGTATCCAAATTCACAAAGATATGTGGTTGTTGTATTTTGCACGACAATTGTTGTAATAAAGTTGTAGTTGTTTTCCGTACCATATATTTGGCGACTCAGAATGGGTTGGATGGAATGGGCCTATTTTGGGGTACGTATGACTACGGAAAAGATTCAAACGATCCGACAACGTATAAAAACCTCACAAGATCGACAAAAGAGTTATGCTGATCTTTATCGAAAGGACGTGGAATTCGATATAGGAGATCATGTGTTGTTACGTGTTACTCCATGGAAAGGATTTACGAGATTTAGAAAGAGAGGAAAGCTCAATCCTTGATTCATTGGCCCATTTTTAATCCTCGATCGGGTAGGAACTGTTGTGACGCCCCCAAAATTAGGTATACGTCACCCATCTTGGGTCGCCACTTACATGGTACAGAATTTAAATACAACTTATCAATATAACTGCGTAGGTAATAATCTGACATAAACCGTGAGTTTGAATACAAATATTGTCTACTAGATATTATACAAACTCAAAAGGAGTCCTCTTGCAATTATTATCACACTATTTCACGTAATAGTGAGGACTACTAATGTTATCCTCTCGGACCATTACTCCGCTCCCCGACTCTCGTCCAATATATTCTTATTTCCAAGAAGAGAACAAAGTGAAAGAAAGGGTGAGCTCAACTAGCCCAAGAAGAAATATTATAACTAAGATAATACGAATAAATTATCAATAGTCTTCAACAATGTTAAACCGATAAAATACAATAGACAACCGGTTTAATCTATGATGAATATCTGCAATCCATTAAAAGAGTCAAGTAGAAAATAAAGTCTACTATCTTTTAGGTTTTAAAAGGTTTTCATAAATTTTTATCACTAAGACTCAGCTTTAATGAATAAACCACAATATCTAATCATCCTCGTACCACTGGTCAAGGATTTTCATCAAATTATCAATGGTCACGACTATACCCAATCACCCCAGGTTATAATCATACCAAAAACTATCCATCACTGCATTACAGGCCACTGAGGACTTTTATCACATCATTTATAACAAGCCATGATTATACCGAATGATCCCTGGTCATAATCATACTAAATTCATCTATGCACGTAAGCTAAAGATAACATAATATAACATGAGGATGATGACAATGACATAATAATTCAATAAAACAAGTTCACGAATTAATTTATTCAGGAACTAATAACGTCCAAATTGTCAACATGATACTGCTTTGTAGAGTAATATTCAAGAATGATCAGAAGAATATTTCCATGAAAAGATACTGGATGAAACGCAAATATCAAGAATATTCTACTAATTTCATGGAGTATAGAAGTCAAAGTTTTAACCAACCGGGTATAATAAAGAATGGAATAACAAAGGAAATCACCACGTGCATGCGATTTCCGATGTATGGCAGTTATTCCAATGAATAATAATAATGTAACCGTGTCGTGAAATTCACAAGCGATGGATGTTCCAACGAGAATAATAAAGATGGAACCGGATCCGATGTAAAACACACGATAGGATATTCCAATGTAATGATAAAGATTTTAACCAGTCCGGTGTAAAACACATGCATGTGATGTTCCAAAAGAATAATAATAAAGATTTTAACCAGTGTCCTGTAAAACACACGAGACAGGATATTCCAATGTAATAATAGAAGAATTTCACCAAGTATAGGGTAAACCACGATATCTGATTATTCCAATGAATAAATAAGAATGGAATAACATAAGGATTTCACCAAGTATAGGGTATCATATATACAAGTTATGTATAGGGTATGCCACTTTTTACAAAAGTTATTCCAATGTAATAATAAAGAATGGAATAATGTAAGTTCTCTTCGTGAATAAGAAAGAATAACACCCTTTTACGAGTACAACAAATAATATTCCCTACCGTAAAAGACACCGGATATCAAAGTAGTGAAGTACCGTATCATACTTCTTCTTCTTTCTCTCTATAGATTTTCTCTATATAGCTTCTCTCTATAATTTCTCTCTGTAGAGTTTCAAAGAATTAAAAAGAAAATAATGAAGGAATGAGCTTATTTATAGGAAAATAGAATGCATAGTAATTAATCCATGAACGCGGTCCAGTTGATTTACTTTAATCGACTGGTCCATATTTAAAGCAAAATCTTTTAAATAAAATATCATATATTCTATTTATATAAAAACATTTTACTATGCAAACACTATGCAACACTATGCAAAACACTATGCAAAACACTATTCAACACTATGCATAATAAAATATAATATATTCTATTTATAGAATAACTATAATAAAGTATTACATTTTATATAAAAAAGATGTTTCGCATTTTATTACGTTAATAATACGAATAAAACAAAACGTCATTATCACTATAATAATTCATATTATTAATCGACAATAATGGAATCAAACTGAGTGACTTCTCACATAACCATCAATAATTAATACCGTGTGCTACTATGCAACCACACGTATTCTCGTATTTTTACTACTGAAAGTAGTTCAACAAGATGTCAACGGTAAAACTTCCGTCGTTATTTCAATAAAATATTTTTGTCGTTTTCTCAATCCAACAATAATTCTGTTGTGGGGTCCACCAATGATTGAACCGTTGTACGAATATTCCCTGCTAAACCGAATATTCTCCGACCAATCAAATATAATATAACCACTTGCATACTTTGCAAAATTTATAAATACTACCCACAACTATAATATTATCTCAAATTCACACCATAATATTAAAAAATTATTTCGACAAAATTTAAATCTTTATTGATAAAATCCGGGGTCTCACAACTGTGGCCTATAAACTCGCTTTACCGCTAAGTATATCTCGTGTTCATAACGTTTTTTACATATCCATGTTACGTAAATATGTGGAAGACCCGAACCACATTATTGAGTTGGAACCGGACGAAATAGCGGAAGATTTAACGTATGAAGAGGTTCTTGTTCAAATCTTGGATAAGAAGGAACATATTTTACACTCCAAGGTTATACCTCAAGTCAAAGTTTTGTGGAGAAACCACGATGTTGAAGAAATGACCTGGGAGTTAGAATCAAATGAAATCAAGGTATCCTTACCTCTTCAACATACCGTGCACGTACTTAAATTTCGAGGGAGAAATTTCATAAGAAGGGAGATTGTAAAACCCCAACTTTTGAATAAAGATGAATTTTCTATAAATATTATTTTTGAATATTATGGAGTGAAATTGATATAATGTTATAGTTGTGGATAATATTTATAAATTTTGCATAGTATGCAAGTTGTTATATTATATTCGATTGGTCGGGGAATATTCGTTTTAGCAAGGAATATTCGTATAACCAAGCCATCATTGGTGGACCCCACAATGTAATAATATACTGGTGCAAAGTTCGTTTCATCGTTATTCCAAATGGAAGTATCTTTCTTTTAAGGTAAGGGATAGTAAAGGATTTTAAGGGATTGTAAGGGATGTTATTTTATTCGAAAATTATATTATTTCTTCAATATCATTATGCCGAAATATTGGTTGGAAATTTTTATCAAATTTGGAACTTTTTCATGTCGGGGTTACTATTCATGAGTTACTATTTACGAGTTACTATTCATGAATTACTAATTATGAGTTACTATTCACGATTTACTATTCACAAGTTACTATTCACGACGGGTTTATATTTACGAGTTACTATTCATGAGCTACTATTCATGAGTTACTATTCACGAGTTACTATTCACGGGTATTATTCACTACAAAATTTGTTTCTTTTTCTAACCAAATTATAGTTTATTTATGAATATTACTCTGGAGATTAAAACTATATATTGATTATATTGATTTTATTATCATATATAACATTTTTATAACTCTGATGTTGAAATTCTCTTTCACTGGAGTGTAAAGATGGGTAGATTATTGGTATGATCATGACTAGGGTTCTTTTTGGCCAGTAGTGAAAAGTTGAATTATGACTGGTATGATCATGACCATTGAATTTATAATTGAATATCTTTAGCTTAAGTGCAAAGGTGAATTGATCAACATGGTTATAATTATTGTTTATATAAATTTTGAAATGATTATATATTTCTTTGAGATATGAATATCTTTGGCCCATAGTACAAAGATGACTTATTGATGAATATCTTTGGCCCGTAGTGCAAAGATGATCTGTTGATGAATATCTTTGGCCCGTAGTGCAAAGATGAATTTATTAGTATGATTATGAACATGAACTGTGATTTGGTATAACCATGATCTTTGATGTTTCAGGTGATGAAAATTATCTTTGTCCTGGATGAGAAAAGGAATTTAGAACAACAATTACGATTATGAGTTATACATGTGATTGTGGACAGGAATTGTTGATTGATGTTACAGGAATAAAACATTGTTGGTGGACTTTTAACATGGAGAAGATAATAGACGTTATAGTCTATTTGACTCTTCTAATGGATTGCTCGTTTCGCTGCAATTATGGTTGAAAAGTTTTATCATCTACCATATGTTCTAAATCTCTGATTTATTATTGATGAAGGCTATTGATAATTTAATTATTTTTAGTCATGATATTCTTTACTGAGCTAGTTGTGCTCACCCTTTTGCTTCACAATTTCTTTCGTAATAAAAGTGTAAATTTGGGTCGAGCTGGATAACAGGAATAGAATGAAGGTCATCATTTAGTAGTTATATTTGGTGAATCAACTAGGGTGAAAGCGAACCCAATGTTGGAAGGGTGTTTTGCCACTATCATACAAGATGTCTAATGACATACCACCTCGTGTCATCATAAGACAGGGTTGTGCTCATCCACTTGCTGAGTATATTTACGAGCACTACCTATATAATCTTGGTGTTTGTTTGGAGTTTAATTCTCAATTAGAGACGGTGGAGATAATGATACGTCGAGAGAAGACACACCATTAAGAAGAATATGATAGTAATCTTCTCGTTTTTCTTTGGGGTCTATTGAGTCAACCAAGGATAATTCTGTGGCCATATGATATCTACCATAACCTAGAAACATGGCCTCCCATGTACGAAGGTTTCCTTGAGCACTTCCCAAAGATTCTAATTTCTAAAATAGTTTTCGACTATACCTTTATGTAAGGTGTCATTATGAGGTGTTGTCCACGGTTAGGACATGAGTCACAGTTGGTATATATTTGTATTTAAACTCACAGTTTATGTGTTGTCGTATTTTGCATGACAATTGTATTAATAAAGTTTTAGTTATTTCTGTACCATGTATTTGACGACTCAGAATGGGTTGGATGGAATGGACCTATTTTGGGGGCGTCACAGTATACGTATGGAAGTATATGTGTGTATTGAGTATATTGTAAGACCCCGAATTTTATGAAATAAAAGTATTCAATTTTTCTTATAATTACTATTCAGTAAATGGTTAAATTGATTAAAGTTAAAGTTAAAGGTGATATATGAATTTTTTTCAAAAAATGCAAGCGGTTATAAAATACTCATTTCTATCGGGGAATATTCGTTTGGTCGTGGAATATTCTTTACGTTTGGGAATATTAATACGGCAGCAGCTAGCGTTTTATGGGCCCCATAATGAGAATAAGCGTCGGATGAAGAAAACGCAAAAAGAGAATTTTTATAAATAACGGCGTGGTTATTACTGAATAACACTTGTTGGAATACCCAAGTGGTTAAAATACGATGTCTACGCGTTGTTGCGACAAAGAAGCATTTTTGTATTGCACCAATTATTGATTCTTACGTAAAGAAGCACTACTCAATAATTGTTACGATAATTCTTACCTGCTCAATATTTTATTGATTCAATAATTCTTTGCGTTTATATTTTATATTCTTGTTGTTTTAATAATTGTCAACGCATGAATTTCCATTATCGAAGCAATAACTCATATTATCTTAATAATATTATTAGATAACATTATTGGCAATGTCTAGAAAGTTACATCAAGGAGAGGTTTGGTCACCTAATTGGCGAGCCAGATGGAGAGATCCTTACTTTGGAAAGCTCCCTCTTACTGAGGAACCGCATGTTGTCATTATTATTGTGATTACATAATATTATTTGTTAATAATTAATTATTAATTTATATGATAAGAAAAATATTCATTTTATGTGGATATAGATGGAGAAAATTTTTAAAGTGACAATTGTTAAAAATTGATATTTTATCTTTTCGATAAAATACTATTTTATTATATTATTATAATATTATAATGATATTTTTACAATGAATATGGGATATATGAGTATATGAGGAGGAAGAGTATTTTTGTTTCAAAATTTATTTAAAACATGTTAAACATGTTGGTGGACCCATTTCTTGACTGAAATTTGATTATAGCTAGTAAAATCGCCCGTGTGTGGATTTCGGTCAATTTCTGTTTAGAATTTGGAAAAACTTTCTTCTGCAAAGTTGTAGAGAATTGAATTTCCTATAAAAACTCGTGAGATTCAAATTTTCTGATAAAAGGGCTATTTATTATGAATTATTGAAGTTCTGTGGTTCCGAAATAATTGATTTTTGAAAGCTTTAATTAATTTTAATAACAAAAACATTTTTGTTATGTTTGGGGGGCCCACTGGTGGTTGAGATTAGCTGAAATCAGTTGTTAAAAGTGTGCGTAAGAAAATTTTATTAATATAATATTATTATATTCAATTTTCTGCTTTGGTGTTCTAAGCAATTTTCTATAAATAGGGTGCTTAGGTTAGAATTGAAAATCACACCAGAAACTGAAGTTTTTTTCTCTATTTCTCTCTCTATATTATCGAGTGTATTCTTGTGAGTATTTTGATATCTTGAGTGTTGCTATACGGTGCAAGTTCGTTCAGCGTTATTCCAATCAGAAGTACTGCTCTTTTGAGGTAAGTGATAGTAAGTGATTGTAAGGGATAGTAAGGGATGTTATTTTCTTCGTAAGTGATATTATTTCTTCAATATCATTATGCCAAAATATTGGTTTGAACTTTTTATCAAATTTAGGACTTTTTCATGTCGGGGTTACTGTGACGCCCCCAAAATAGGTATACATCACCCATTCTGAGTTGTCAATACATAGTACAGAAACAACTACAACTTTATTATTACAACAAGAAATCTGTGAGTTTGAATACAAATATTATCTTCTAGACAATATCTATACTCAAATAAATTCTCATCACATTTATTGATACATTATTTTACAAAATGGTGAGGACTACTAAACAATTCTTTCTAAAACCTTCATTCCATACCCCACTAAATGCTCGCTATATTCTTGCCTCCCGAGAAGAAAAAAATGGAACAAAAAAGAAAAGGGTGAGCTCAACTAGCCTTTAGAAGAATATTATGACTAAGATAATATACAACAAATTATCGTTAGTCTTTAACAGGAAAAATCTAATAGAATACAATAGACAACAAATTTTAAATCAATATTCGCAATGAAAATAATAATTCATTAGAAGAGTTAAGTAGAGAATGCAAACTACTATCTTCTATGTATGAATTTAAAAGTTCATCGCTCTATCTTTTATACCGTAACATCAATCAATATATATCTGGAATCAAATATTCATCTTTGCACTACAAGGCCAAAGATATTCATCATTAATTCGTTTCATCTAAACACTGCTCATCTTTTGCTTACTGACCAAAGATATTCTTCGAAATCATTCATCTTTGCACTACGTGCCAAAGATATTCAATAATATCATCATTTAAGATTGAGGATGATGAAAATATTTTTAAAGAAACGAATCCAAAGGAAAAACAAAATGACAAGGATTAAGGATTAAGGATTAGTACTTTGTTTTATCCATGTTCAAAAATACCTCAAAAATAATCATAGTGGTGTAAAATTCAAGAATGATCAAAACATGGATACAATCAAAGCTAGTATCCGAATAGATATTTTGGACAAAAAGAAGAAATTTTATATTTCGGTGAATAGTGTCAGATATCGTGAATAAGTCTCAGTATACGTGAATAAGAACTCCGACACCAAAAGATGAAATTTCCCAAAAACATCTTCACGCTTCATGAATAGTACTTTGAATGAATAGTAACTCGTGAATAAGAACTCATGAATAGTAACTCATGAATAGTAACTCCATACGGAAAAGTTCCAAATTTGATAAAAAGTTTCAACCAATATTTCAAAGATAATGATATTGAAGAAATAATATCATTTGAGAAGAAAATAACATCCCTTACCTCGAAAGATTAAGACTTAAATTTGGAATCTGGGATATAGTCTTTGAAGGAACTTGCACCGTCTAACAATACTCAAAGTATACTCAAAATACTCACAAGAATACGCTCGATAATATAGAGAGAAAACTTCAGATTTAATGTGATTTTCAATTCTAACCCAAGCACCCTATTTATAGGAAAATCTTTAGAACACCAAAGCGAAAATTTAATATAATATTATTATTTATAATAAAATTTCCTACGCCAACCTTCCAAGAACTGAATTCAGCTCATTCAATCCACATGTGTAACACACCATAATGAAAAAACGTTTTTCTAATTTTAAATATTTTAAACTTCCAAAAATCAATTATTTCGGAGCTTCGGAACTTCAATAATTCATAATAAATAGCCCTTTCATCAGAAAATTCAAATCTCGCGTGTTTTTATAGGAAATTCAATTCTCTACAACTTTGCAGAAGAAAGTTTTTCCAAATTCCAAATAGAAATTGACCAAAATTCATAAACCAGGCGATTTCTGTGCTATAATCAAATTTCACGATTCAATAAATGGGGTCCACCGACATGTTTAACATGTTTTAAACATTTATTGCAACAAAAATACTCTTCCTCCTCGTATACTCATATATCCCACATTCGTTGTAAAAATATCACCATTATTATATTATTAAAATATAATAATATATTTAAATGAATTATTTTATCGAGAAAAGATAAAATTTTAATTTTCAACAATTGTCACATTAAAATTTTTCTCCATCTATATCCACATAAAATCAATATTTTCCTCATCATATGAATCAATTATTAATTATTCACAAATAATATTACGAAATCACAATATTGACAACAACCAGCAGCCTCCTGGAAAGAGGGGCTTTCCAATAAAAATTTCTTCTTCTTGGCGCCGCAATTAGGTGACCAAACCTCTCCTTAGATGTAACTTTCTAGACATTGCCAATAATGTTATCTAATAATATTATTCAGATAATATGAATTATTGCTTCGATAATGAAAAAATCGTGTAATGACAATTATTGAAACAACAATGAATATAAAATATCAACACAAAGAATTATTAACTCAATAAAATATTGAACAAGAATTACCGTAACCATTATTGAGTAGTGCCTTCTTACGTAAGAATCAATAATTGGTGCAATCTGGTGCCATTCTTGTTTTAACCACCGGGTATTTTAACAAAGATAATTGTGAATAACAACTACGCCAAGTTATTTTTAAACAACTTATATTTGTCGTTTTCTTCATCCAATCGCTTTCAAGTTATGGGGCCCACACACGGTCATTGCTGAGTCAGTATTTAATATTCCCCGACAAAGATTTAATATTCCACGACCAAACGAATATTCCCCGAACAACAATGAATATTTTATAACCACTTGCTTATTTTGAAGTATTTGTGTATTTTACCCTAACTATCCACATTAATCAAATCAACCCTTACTATTTTAAAATAATAAATAGAAAATTAAATTTCATTAATAATAAGTTGGGGTCTTACAACCTCCCTTCCTTATGAAATTTCGTCCTCGAAATTGGACGACGATACTGGTATTTCGAAAGGTGAGGATACCTCGCTTTCATTTCCGCTTTCCAATTCCTGTGTCATTTCCTCTATAAAATGATTCCTCCACAAAACTTTAACTTGTGGTATGACCTTTCTTGCAGTAGGACATGCTCCTTCATATCCAAAATCTTGACAGTACCTCCTCATCGTTAAGTCTTCTGGCTATCTCGTCCTGGTTCTAACTCTATAACGTGGTTCGGGTCTTTCACATATTTACGAAGTATGAGATATGTGAAACACATTATGAACACGAGACATACTTTGAGGTAACGCGAGTCTATAGGCTACATTTCCTACTTCGGTCAAGAATTTGAAATGGACCAATAAATCGTGGATTGAGCTTTCCTCTCTTCCCAAATCTTGTAACTCCCTTCCATGGAGCAACTCGCAATAATACATGATCCCCTACACTAAATTCCACGTCCTTTCACGAAGATCCGCATAACTCTTTTGTCGATCTTGTGCCGCTTTTATATCGTTGTCGAATCATTTGGATCTTTTCCGTAGTCATACGTACTAACTCGGGTCCCAACAAAGTTGCTTCACCCACCTCGTCCCCAACATACTTTGAGAAATGACACTTTCGTCCATATAATGCTTCAAATGGAGCTACACCTATACTTGCACGATAACCTTTGTTGTTGTAGAGAATTCCACAAATGGTAAATACTTATCCCAACCGCCCTTGAAGTCTAGGACATAGAGTCTTAATAAATCTTCAAGAGTTTGAATAGTCCTTTCGATTGTCCGTCTGCTTTGAGGATGGTATGCCGAATCAATCGTAAATCCGCGCTCATAGCTTTTTGCAAGCTAACCCAAAATCTTGAAGTGAATCTTGGGTCACGATCCGAAACTATGGATACGAGCATGCCATGCAACCTCACAATCTCATTCACGTACATACTAAAGCAAGACGTTCAAGTGAATAAGTCTCCGTGATCGGCAAGAAATGAGCAAACTTGGTTAATCTATCAACAATAACCCAAATAAGCATTGATGCCTGAGAAACCGTAGGAAGACCCGTAACGAAATCCATGGTAATGTGTTCCCACTTCCATTTCGGAATCTCAAGTGGTTGCAATGGACCCTTAGGTACTAGATGCTCCGCTTTACACGTTGACAAGTTAAACACATTGAGATAAACTTTGCAATCTCTCTCTTCATATTGTTCCACCAAAATGTATGTCAAGATCACGATACATTTAGTACTTCCGTGATGGATTGCAAATGGTGTATTGTGTGCCTCCATCATAATCTTGTACTTCAAATCGTAGTCGTTAGAACACAAAGTCTAGAGTGGACTCAAGTATTCCTTCTTCATCAATTCTCGCTTCCTAATAGCTTCTTCTTGTACTTTCTTCTTCATACGCATCAGCTTCCGGCCTGGGTGGCTTGAAGCAACCTTAACTTTTTCTATTAAAGTTGGCTCTATGCGCGTATACTTGACATCATCGCACTTTTCGTTCGTGATATGATCTTCTACTCAACGCGTCGCCTACCACATTCGCTTTTCGGGATGGTATTGAATAGTGTGGTCGTAGTCTTTCAATAGCTCGAGCCAACGTCATTGCCGCATGTTGAGTTCTTTTGAGTGAAGAAATATTTAAGGCTTTTATGGTCCGAATATATCTCCACTTTCTCCCCATATAGATAGTGCCTCCATATTTTTAAGCGGCAAAACGACCGGCCGCTAACTCTAGATCATGAGTAGGATAATTCCTCTCATACTCTTTAAGTTAATAAGTGAGGCATAGGCTATGACTTTCCCACGTTGCGAGAACACATCCCTAACCCTTTGCACAAGCATCATTTGTAGATAACAAATCCATCCGAACCGGATGGTATTGTTAGAAACAGTCTTAAATAAGTCTTCTCTTAAGCTCTTGGAAACTCTTCTCGCATTCTTCGCTCCAAACGAATTTTGTATCCTTCCGAGTTAGCCGAAGTTAATGGAGTAGTGATTCGAGAAAACCCTTCCACGAATCTCCGATAATAACCAATTAAGCTCAAAAAGCTACGATCGCAATCATCGACTTCGTTGCTTCTAACTTTTATTGCTTCAATCTTCACGGATCAACAGATACTCCATGTTTTCGACACCACGTGCCCAAAGAATGCTACTTGCTCAAGCCGAAACTCGCATTTCTTCAATTTGGCATATAGTTTGTTTTCACGAAGCCTTTGGAGTACCAACTTCAAATGGTGCTCATGATCTTCACGACTTTTGGAATATATAAGGATGTCATCAATAAAGACAACAACAACCCGATCCAAATATTCCTTGAATACTCGGTTCATCATATCCATGAAAGCCAGAGGAGCATTAGTCAATCCAAAATACATGACTAAGAATTCATAATGCCCGCACCGAAGTTCTAAAGGCGCTTTGGAATATCCTCGCCTCTAATCTTCACCGATGATATCCGAATCGAAGATCAATTTTTCAAAAGAATTGTGCCCCTCTGTAATCGGTCAAACAAGTCATCAATACGAGGTAGAGGATACCTATTCTTGATGGTGACATGGTTCAATTCCCCGATAAGTCAATACAAAAGTCGCATACTCCCGCTTTTCTTCTTTACAAATAAAACAGAGCACCCCAAGGAGATGTACTAGATTTAATGAAACCGATGTCCAACAATTCACAGAGTTGGACCTTGAACTCCTCAAGTTCAATAGAGCCATTCGATATGGGGTTTTAGAAATGGGCTTTGTACCGTGTTCAAGATCAATAAAGAATTCAACTTCACGCTACGGGGTAGGCCGGGAAGTTCTTCTTGAAATACGTCGGAAAGTCAATAACAACAGAATATTATTCAAATTTGGCGTGTCTTTATTCAAATCCATAACATGGGCTAAGAAAGCTTGACATCCGCTTTTTCAATAGACGGATAGCTTTATGATTAGATATGACGGTGATTGATTTTAATGGTTTAGTTGCTTGAATTAAGTATAACAGTCAAGGTTAGAATATGAAAACTAACAACCTTACGAAAACAATCAATTTTGGCATGATGAGTAGTTAACCAATCAATCCCTAAAATCACATCAAAAGCAAGTATCTTTAAAGAGATAAGGTCAACAACAAAAGGTAATGGTGCCAACTTGAATCAAACAAGATTTATAAACAAAGTGGATGTGATGAAAGTTTCTCCTAACGGAGTTTCCACAGATAGGTCAAAGTCTAATTTCTCCTGAGTCAAGTTTAAACGTTGAGCACAAGCAGGGAGAGATAAATGAATGGGTAAAGACCCAGATATCAAGTAAGGTATAAACTTCGCAAGAATTTATAAATAGCTTACCCGTGATCACCTCGTTTGGGTTCTCAGCATTATGACCAACCACAACAAACGCTTCTTCCGGAATCGTTGACTTTGACTTTTCTCGGGATGATCTTTTTAGTCACCGTCCCCATTGAATTAGGTTTCATTCTTGTCTAATCTCGAGCGATATGTCCTTCCTTTCCACAATTATAGCATACCTTGAATTGTTGTGGGCGCTTTGACCGATATGTCCTCTTTATCACATTTGTAACATATAATGGGTGGTCGTTCTCCTCCCTTAGAACCGATTCTTCACCAAGACCGCTGCCTTCATATGGTCATTGTTAAATCTCTTCTTTTAAAATCTCCTCCTAACTCGCTTCTTCTATTTTCATGGCCATGATTACCACCAGAGTGGTTACCATTTTTGTCATCTTATTTCTTTCTCCGCCGGTTATCATTATTCGTTGATCGCTATCTCTCGGTACGATCCTCGTTATGGTCCTCGGTTGGCCGTACTCGTTATCTCGCCTAATAATTGAGCCACATTTTACAAACATCCTGAATAGAGAGAAAATTTATCGAAAAATGAGATATTGACGTATCGCGGTTTCAAACCTCTAAGAAACATCCGCGTTATCGTTCCTCATTCTCCACCAAATGAGATGCTGAACCTCGATAACTCGCAAACTTTGCCTCATCTTTGAGACACCGCCATGTTGTTCTTGCTCGATCTAATAAACTCCACTTCCTTCATATACGAACACTTTCGTGAAAGTATTTGTCATTAAATAGTTTCTGAAACGCCTCCCAAGACATCTTTGAAAAGCGGTGGATGGGTACGCTTCACGAGACTCCCACCAAGATCTACCGCCACGAAACATAAAGGTGGCGAATGGAACCTTCGTTCTCTCCGCGACTCCCAAGACATTGAATATCTTGGTAATTTGCTTGACCCATGTTTCCGCCATGATCGGATCTCGCTTTCCTTAAATTCGTGTGGTCCCAACTCTTTGAATCGCTTGGTCGATGACCGGTGAATTGTGAAAGTAGTATGCACACAAGCCAATCATGTTTGATGATAAAGCATATACTTTGTAACAATCTTATTCATTTATTAATAAAAAGTATTAATTTATTAAAGGCTTTTAATTATCTACATGATCTTTGTTTTATAATATGTGATAAACCCATAGTTTTAAGCAATGCTTTTAGAATAATGATGATGATCATTCTAATGAGATCTAAATTCTTAGAAAGCTTAAAACTAAAATAGTTCCCAATCGTTGGATTACTAAATTGGGGATTAGTGAATCCGGATAGATTGGTACATACGTTGCTTGCTCATTGGATGAGGATGATTGATCTCATGATCATTTGTGTGGAGACACTAAAGCAAGTATGTAGGTGCTTATTAGAGAATAAGTTCATCGAACGTGGCTCGCTAAGGAATACCTAATGGAGTTTTATTTGCTGTCATAGGAATTCTCAGAGTGATAGTAGACAAGTGATCCTTGGACTTGAGATCATCATAGTATCTTGTGTATGATGAGTTATACTTTGACTTATTCCTTAAGACCCTTAGGGTATATCAAAGGGTATGCTTGGGTATAATAAGTTGTATACATGGAGATAATGTATGATCAATAAAGAATCTACCACTTCTAATAAAAGAAGAGAAATGTCCTATGTGATTCGATAAATGACAACCCAAAGTAGTCCTTGGCGAAAGCGTAATGAAATTAGAAAGGAGTTTCTAATTTGCATTATTTGAGTTGTGCATTTAAGGATCGAAATACATATAATTAAATAAAATAAGACTTGACAATAATTCCATGCCTTATATTTAATTGGGGACATCAGATGGTGGAAGGATTGAATTATACGGTAACTATTTACTCAAAGGTTCTTTAATGATTAATGTTGAAATCTATATTATCCGGAAAGTCGTTGATCATTAGGAGAGCTTATCCCTATTGTAGAATAAATATTATTTAAATAAATTAATTGTTTAATTTATTTATTTAAATAAGATTAGAATTATTCTAATTGATTTATTCACAACCTATTAATATGGAGAACCTAAAGGGTCACACCATAAAAGGAAGAATAATTATTTAAGAAGTTAATGGCATAATCGTAATAATATAGTTAAGTATATTTAATTTAATCTATGGTGATAGAATAAATTAAATAGCTTAATATTTATTATTTAATATTTTAGAAATATTAAATATAAATTAATAAGAGGAGTCTTATTAATATTATTACAATTATTATTATTTTAATTTTAAAAGAGTTTAGGAATTAATTTAATATAAGTACTCTCAAATATTCCTAATTGGATTAGGAAGAAAAATTAGTTAAAGGAGTTTAATTAATTATCCCTAATAAGATTAGGGAGATTAATTAATTAAAAGAATTTAATTAATTAAATAAAACCCAATTCCTTAATTGTTAAGATGAGTTGCCCACATCTATAAATAAGAGGAGTCTTATTATGGGTGGTAGTGGTTGTTGACTTTTTCAACATACGACATAATTCCAATTGTTGGGAGAGTACACCTTTTTCTATAGAGATAGAAAACTAGGGTTTGAGCCAAATACCCATCTTCTTGAATTTTCTTCTTCCTTGGTGGATCACCTCTAGAGGCCAAACATATGGGTGGCTAACGTTGGTCAAAGGAAGGAACCAAACCCGGTGGATTCAAGATTGAACGCGAAAGGATTTGGAGATGAACTTGTACCTGAGGAAGCTCGATCTTCAAGGGTATGATTTATTCTTTATCTTTTCGTTTAATTAATAATTGTGCATAAAGGGTGATCCGTATATGGTTTGTAAATTTTTTAAACTCGATTTTTACACGCTCAGCACTTTTATGCAATTTGATTACAAGACTTAAATATTACAAACCTAACAGTGGCATCAGAGCCAAACCTTTATGCGAATTATTAATTGTTCAGATTTGATATGTATATTGATATGTGTTAAGAACAATTTAATTGGGTATAATTCTATTATATAAAATTTATTTAAAAAAAATAATAAAAAAAAAAACGAATTCGCTGCGCCTGATTAGTCAGTTAACGTGGCTGCCATTTTTTTTTGATGTTACGCACGGAATTGAAGATGTAGTGGTCATATGATGATTAACCAGATTTTTTTTAATACTTGTGTTTTTTTTAACGTGGCTGGTGGTCATATGATGTTACGCACGGAATTTAATACTTGATTTTTAACGTGTCTGGTGATCATATAATGTGGCTGATGGTCATATATATATATATAATAGTTATATATATATATATACTATATATATATTATTCTTAATTATTTTATAATTAAAATAAAATGTTTATTTTAATTTTAAAATAAAAAATTTATTTTAATATTAAAATAAAAAAAAGAGTTTATTTTAATTTTAAAAATTAGATTTCATGCTAACTAATTAGAATTGGAATTGGATTCCATGCTAACTAATTGGAGTTGAAATTGGATTTTATTTTTCCTAAAATAAAGGAGTTTATTTGTGAATAGGGAAGTAAATCCATCTTTCCTTAAATAAAGGAGTTTGTTTAGATATGAAATAAGATTTCATATTATTCAAAATAAAGGAGTTTATTTGTGAATAGGAAAGAAAATCTGTGTTTCCTTAAATAAAGGAGTTTATTTAGATATGAAATATGATTTCATATTATTCAAAATAAAGAAGTTTATTTGTGAATAGGAAAGAATATCCGTGTTTCCTTTAATAATTTTTTTTTTTACATGGAATTGGATTCCATAATTAATTAAAATAAAAGAGTTTATTTTAATTAAAGATTTTTTTATATATGGAATTGGATTCCATAATTAATTAAAATAAACTCCTTTATTTTGATTAAAGATTTTGATTAAAATAAAATAGTTTATTTTATTCAAAATTGGATAAATTAAAATAAAATAGTTTTATTTTGATTTAAATTTGGATTAAAATAAAGGAGTTTATTTTGATTCAAAATAGATTTTATACTAACTAAATTTGCCCATTAAATGATATCAATATATATATTAAATGTTTATTATTCATATGATGAATGTTATTTATTGATGCATATGATGATGTGTATGATAATAAATGGGATTGATTATGGACTATCGACCAAATGCGATTGGATTTATTTTAGTTGGATGCATGAATGTATGGGTTTTATTAAATGGGGTCTCACAGATTCGCCTTCTCTAATTTTTTCTTAATGTAAATTCTATCTCCTCCTATGTACTTCCCTCGATCACGATCAAGGTTTCTATTTATTTTAAAATAGTTTTGTAATAGGAATAGTTAGAATTAATTTTGAAAAATTAGAGATCAAGGAGCAAGGAGCTTGAAGACCCGCTTGTAATGGAGCCCAAGTTTAAATGTAATAGTTATATTTAAATATTATTTCTTGCACCCTAGGGTTTGACCTTTTGGTTCACTTGGTGGCTCTAGTGAACCAAACTAGAATAAAAGTCCATAATCAATCCGGGTAGAATATAGTATTCTATATGCGCATGCTTATATTATATATATTATATATTATAAAACATGCTTTGCGATGTTCATTAATATGACGCGTATTTTATATATATATAATAATGCCGCTAAACAAGATGAGACAAATTAATAACAAACCCCTCAATTTTTATATTAAGTCCTAAGCGTTCAAAGATATTTGAAATATCGAACGTCGCTTTCTAGCATGATAAAAATTAATAGAGTATTAAATATTTAATATGAGTTTGTTGTGTCACCACAAGGCAAGTATTAAGTATTTAAGATGTTAATTTATCACATTTGATGCTTATAAAGAAAATTGAACAATATTGTTTTGTTGTGTCACCACAAGGATGATATTTTCTTTTTTGAATATATGGAGTGCTAGGTCGGACTTAACTTGGATAATTTTGATTCGGATGTGCCACCACTGATCAAAATAATCTAAGAGGCAAAAGAAAAGGAGTTGCATAGTTGATGTAATTGACAAAAGTTGTCTACCTATTTATTTATATATAGTTTGTTGTGTCACCACAAGGCTATATACATTTGAAATGGGATCCTTATTCTCACTAAAGAATCTTTAATTAGATTTTGCCAACTATATAAGTGAGGTAATATAGTTTGAAGAAAATAGTGAGAGATACCAATTTAAAACAAGACCTAATTTATTTTGGTAATTAATAATAGAATGTATGTTAAAATGTTGTTAATTACAAATTCATTTACTGAAATTTTACAATGTATAAAATTACTATCATCACGAAGCATATTAGATGCTAAATTAATCGGGGCCAAATTAAACGGATTGGTTAAGGAAATTGAGAATAGTTCTCATAGGTGAAAAGCTATCTTATGTCCTTAATACGCCTATCCTCGCAATGGTTGCGCATAATGCCTCGAGGAAGAGATTGCTACTTTTAGAAAGTGGCAAGATGATGCACATTGGCTCAATGCATCATGCTCAAGGCCCACGAAAGAACGAGCTTCAAATATCGGCATGAAACTGTGGATGCTCCTACTATATTCCCGCACATCAAGTAGTTGATGGTGAGGAAAGTAGATCTTGATAGATATCGAGATATCGAAGGAGCTCTTCCGATCTAGAATGGCCAATGGCACTATAAGATGCAGATAAAAAAGTTCTTAACAAAATCAATTTGATTGATCAATTAGACAACTGGTTTTGTCATGGATGGAGAGTTGAGCCAAGATTTGATCTTGCACTCACTCCCTACTTCTTTCACAATTGTTGTGAATTTTTCATATGAACAAGCTAGATATCGCCTCTCATGATTTGCTTAACATATTAAAAATTGTTGAGAGTCACTTTCCAACCAAGAAAGATCAAGTCTTACTTGGTAGGGCCAAAGGATCTTCCGAAAAGAAGAATGATTCAAAGAAGGTAAATAGAAAGGCATAAACAAAGGATAATAAGAACAAAACGATATGGATAGCAAAGGAGTTTGCTTCCACTACAATAAGCCCGGACACTTGGAAAGAAATCTGCGAAAGTATCTTGCAGAGGCTAACCAAAGAAGCTTAGTGAAGTTTCTTTATAATACGCTTTTTGTTCATGATTGAAATAAATTTTCTTTAAGTCAAGGTTCTACTTGGGTATTGGATACCGACTTTGGTTATCATAAATATAGATTTATGAAGGAACCAAGCGAGTAGAAAGTTAAACAAAGATAAGTAATCCTATATGTGGAAAATGAAGCAAAGGTTGCTTTGCATTAGCTATAGAAACTTATAGTTTAGCAGATCGCCTACGGGCAAATCTATTAAGTCAATAAGTTGTTATTGTATTCCGGTTCTCGTTGAAAAATGAGATTTCTATTTTATTGTTGGACAATGAAATCTTTGGTATTATATTTAAGAACAATTGTTGTTCTATTTATAATAATAATGTTTTGTATAGAACTGGAATATTACTTAATAAATTTTGTATACTTGACTTACGTGAAAAATATATTTTACAAATTGAACAAACTAGTATAAGAAAAGGAGATGATCATTCAAAGAGTTGAATGTATGTATTTGTTGAAATACAAGTGTGAATTATTTGAAAGGTTCAAAGAATTCAAAAGTGAAACAAATTGACAAAGTATTAAGATTCTTTGATTAAATCAAGGAATAAATACTTGTGCAATAAGTTTTTAGATCATCTCAAATGGTTTTCTCATAATGGACGCCTCTTGATACATAATAATTGATTGATGTATCTGAAAGGAAAAATCATACCTTGTTGGACATGGTACGGTCCATAATGATTTTACCGACATTCCAAAGATCCTTCAGGATCATGTCCTAGAAATGGTGATATCTCACGAAAAGGTAACCTCTAAATCCTTTAAGACTCCATAAAAGTTATGGACAGGGAGGATTCCTAATCTTAAGTATGTTAAGATAAGGGGTTGTCCAACTTATGTGAAAAGGTTTCAAAGGATAAGCTTGGGACAAGATTTGACAAGTGTCGATTTATGGGACATCCTAAAGTAAGTTTAGGGTATATGTTCTATAATCCTGCTTAGCAAAAGGTGTTTATTGCGAAACACGCTGCCTTCTAAGACAAATGTGTTTATCATTGAAGGTGCTAGTGGGAGGATAATAGATCTTGAAGAGTTCAAGAACCACAAAACACTATAAGTCAAATAAGAGGAACCTATAGATAGACCTATTGTACCACAACCGAATCAGAATCGAATAAGACCAAGATACCTAGAGGTATGGATTCATTATGGATGATGATGATGAGGTACACATCATGAAGATGATGATCCGAGTTACATTCGATGAGGTAAGACTTCTAGTGTGTACAAAAGGGTCGATTGGGAGCGTCGTGAAATTTCTAGTATTATATGTTGATATACTACGGATGAGGAATTACATACCAATGCTACAATCAGTAAAGATAAAGTTGTCTAAACAATCCTCCATGAATGATTTGGAAGAGTATCTTAATTGGGGATATAAATCTATATAGATAGATTTAAGAGGATGCTCGACTTAACCCAAGGAACTTATATTCATTTGATGCTAAAGTCGTTTAGTATGGCAAACTCCAAGAGATGTCTCATGTCGATGAGCTATGGAGTGTATCTCTCTTAATAGTCCCCAAAGACTCCAAAAGAGAGATCACATGAGTAATTATCATGTATGCAATGAAATATACGAGACCTGATGTTGATCAGTCATATTCAGGAAAAGTTCACTATGAGTCAGTGAAAAACATCTTAAAGCTTAACCGGCACTAAGGATGTGATCATATTCATGGTGGGTCTAAATTAAAACTAGAGGGCTTAACAGACTCAAGTTTTTCGCATGCACCAAGATGACGTAAAATCAACTTTAAGGTAAAGCGTTATCTTGGGCGATTGGTGCGATGAATTGAAAGGTTCCAAACAAAGAAAGAGTTCTTTGGTTTAGTGATAAAGACAAAGTATATAGCTATAAATGAAGTCGCAAGTTGATTGTTTGGATTAAAAGTTCATTACGAGACTAGGAATAGTTCCTAAGTCTCATCTTGGATCTAAATATGTGTTGTGGCACTTTCATTTGATTATTAGAATCATTGAAAGATGGGAAATCACTATAGAGATAGTGGACTCTCATGAACAACTTTACATATCCATTAACTAAAGCTTATCCAACAGCAGGATAATCGTCACTTAGAGAAGAAGAGTATGAGATACCATGGCGATTGGCTTTAGTGCAAGTGGGAGATTGAAAGTAGTATGCACAAAGCCAATCATGTTTGATGATAAAGCATATACTTTGTAACAATCTTATTCATTTATTAATAAAAAGTATTAATTTATTAAAGGCTTTTAATTATCTACATGATCTTTGTTTTATAATATGTGATAAACCCATAATTTTAAGCAATGCTTTTAGAATAATGATGATGATCATTCTAATGAGATCTAAATTCTTAGAAAGCTTAAAACTAAAATAGTTCCCAATCTTTGGATTACTAAATTGGGTATTAGTGAATCCGGATAGATTGGTACATACGTTGTCTTCTTCATTGGATGAGGATGATTGATCTCATGATCATTTGTGTGGAGACACTAAAAGCAAGTATCTAGGTGCTTATTAGAGAATAAGTTCATTTGAGCGTTGGCTCGCTAAGGAATACCTAATGGAGTTTTATTTGCACGTCAATTGGAATTCTCAGTAGTGATAGTAAAGACAAGTGATCCTTGGACTTGAGATCATTATAGTATCTTGTGTATGATGAGTTATACTTTGACTTATTACTTAAGACCCGTAGGGTATATCAAAGGGTATGCTTGGGTATAATAAGTTGTACATGGAGATAATGTATGATCAATAAAGAATCTACCACTTCTAATAAAAGAAGAGAAATGTCCTATGTGATTCGATAAATGACAACCCAAAGAGTCCTTGGCGGCGGCGAATGAAATTAGAAAGGAGTTTCTAATTTGCATTATTTGAGTTGTGCATTTAAGGATCGAAATACATATAATTAAATAAAATAAGACTTGACAATGAATTCCATGTCTTATATTTAATTGGGACATTGTATGGTGGAAGGATTGAATTGTACGGTAACTATTTACTCAAAGGTTCTTTAATGATTAATGTTGAAATCTATATTATCCGGAAAGTCGTTGATCGCTAGGAGGCTTATCCCTATTGTAGAATAAATATTATTTAAATAAATTAATTGTTTAATTTATTTATTTAAATAAGATTAGAATTGTTCTAATTGATTTATTCACAACCGGGTTTAATATGGAGAACCTAAAGGGTCACACCATAAAAGGAAGAATAATTATTTAAGAAGTTAATGGCATAATCGTAATAATATATTAAGTATATTTAATTTAATCTATGGTGATAGAATAAATTAAATAGCTTAATATTTATTATTTAATATTTTAGAAATATTAAATATAAATTAATAAGAGGAGTCTTATTAATATTATTACAATTATTATTATTTTAATTTCTAAAAGAGTTTAGGAATTAATTTAATATAAGTACTCTCAAATATTCCTAATTGGATTAGGAAGAAAAATTAGTTAAAGGAGTTTAATTAATTATCCCTAATAAGATTAGGAGATTAATTAATTAAAAGAATTTAATTAATTAAATAAAACCCAATTCCTTAATTGTTAAGATGGGTTGCCCACATCTATAAATAAGAGAGTCTTATTATGGGTGGTAGTGGTTGTTGACTTTTTCAACATACTGACATAATTTCAATTGTTGGGAGAGTACACCTTTTCTATAGAGATAGAAAACTAGGGTTTGAGCCAAATACCCATCTTCTTGAATTTTCTTCTTCCTTGGTGGATCACCTCTGGGAGGCCAAACATATGGGTGGCTAACGTTGGTCAAAGGAAGGAACCAAACCCGGTGGATTCAAGATTGAGCGAAAAAGGATTTGGAGATGAACTTGTACACGAGGAAGCTCGATCTTCAAGGGTATGATTTATTCTTTATCTTTTCGTTTAATTAATAATTGTGCGTAAAGGGTGATCCGGGTATATGGTTTTGTAAATTTTTAAACTCGATTTTTACACGCTCTTAAGACTTTTATGCAATTTGATTGCAAGACTTGAATATTACAAACCTAACAAATTGCTATCATTTCCTCCTCAGTATTTTGAACACGAGTATCCTCGTCGTCGATTTTGCATGAACTAAAAAGCTTCTAAACATCCCATCGTTCATCATCTCGCTTTCGGTGGTGTTGTTCACAGGAGAGAACATTGCCGACCGGTTACCGTTCTCTCCTCGTTTGGTGAGTAAGACAGCGTCTCCACTGGTCTCATTTCCATTGTTAATATTCTCAATGACATTCTCAAATCTTGTCATAAAATAAGGGTTAATTAAGGAAATCAATATATCACATAATATCCTTATATCTTGACTAACTAAAAAATAAGCTTAGGTAGGACACACTAATGCGAAGGATTTACTCGCTCTCCCCTCTAGTTCTATTCCCGATCTCCACCGGAGATCATATCCCTAAGCTCGATACCAACCGTGACGCCACCAAAATAGGTATACATCACCCATTCTGAATTGTCAATACATGTTACGTAAACAACTACAACTTTATTATTACAACAAGAAAAGCGTGAGTTTGAATACAAATATTATCTTCTGACAATATCTATACTCAAATAAATCCTCATCACATTTATTGATACATTATTTTACAAAAATGGTGAGGACTACTAAACAATTCTTTCTAAAACCTTCATTCCATACCCAGACTGCATCTTTCGCTATATTCTCGCCACCGAGAAGAAAAATGGAACAAAAGGAAAGGGGTGAGCTCAACTAGCCTCAGGTAAAGAATATTATGACTAAGATAATATACAACAAATTATCGTTAGTCTTTAACGAGGAAAAATCTAATAGAATACAATAGACAACAAATTTTAAATCAATATTCGCAATGAAATAATAATTCATTAGAAGAGTTAAGTAGAGAATGCAAACTACTATCTTCTATGTATGAATTTAAAAGTTCATCGCTCTATCTTTTATACCGTAACATCAATCAATATATATCGGAATCAAATATTCATCTTTGCACTACAGCCAAAGATATTCATCGATTAATCATGTTCATCTAAACACTGCTCATCTTTGCACTACTACCAAAGATATTCTTCAGAAATCATTCATCTTTACTACAGGGCCAAAGATATTCAATAATATCATCATTTAAGATTGAGGATGATGAAAATATTTTTAAAGAAACGAATCCAAAGTGAAACAAAATGACAAGGATTAAGGATTAAGGATTCGTACTTTGTTTTATCCATGTTCAAAATACCTCTAAAATAATCATAGTGGTGTAAAATTCAAGAATGATCAAAACATGGATACAATCAAAGCTAGTATCCGAATAGATATTTTGGACAAAAGAAGAAATTTTATATTTGATGAATAATAGTGCCAAGATATCGTGAATAGTCAGATATCGTGAATAGTAACTCAGACACCAAAAGATAGAAATTTCCCAAAAAAAACATCTTCACGCTTACGTGAATAGTACTACGTGAATAGTAACTCGTGAATAGTAACTCATGAATAGTAACTCATGAATAAGAACCCCGACATGGAAAAGTTCCAAATTTGATAAAAGTTTCAACCAATATTTCAAAGATAATGATATTGAAGAAATAATATCATTTGAGAAGAAAATAACATCCTTACCTCGAAAGATTAAGTACTTACAATTTGGAATAAAAATATATAGTGTTGAAGGAACTTGCACCGCCTAACAATATTCAAAGTATACTCAAAATACTCACAAGAATAAACTCGATAATATAGAGAGAAAAACTTGATTTTTGGTGTGATTTTAATTCTAACCCAAGACCTATTTATAGGAAAATCTTTAGAACACCAAAGCAAAAAATTTAATATAATATTATTATTTATAATAAAATTTCCTACGCCAACCTTCCAAGAACTGAATTCAGCTCATTCAATCCACATGTAACACACCATAATGAAAAAAAACGTTTTTCTAATTTTAAATATTTTAAACTTCCAAAAATCAATTATTTCGGAGCTTCGGAACTTCAATAATTCATAATAAATAGCCCTTTCATCAGAAAATTCGAATCTCGCGAGTTTTTATAGGAAATTCAATTCTCTACAACTTTGCAGAAGAAAGTTTTTCCAAATTCCAAATAGAAATTGACCGAAATTCATAAACGGACGATTTTACAGGCTATAATCAAATTTCAGTCAATAAATGGGGTCCACCGACATGTTTAACATGTTTTAAACATTTATTGCAACAAAAATACTCTTCCTCCTCGTATACTCATATATCCCACATTCGTTGTAAAAATATCACCATTATTATATTATTAAAATATAATAATATATTTAAATGAATTATTTTATCAGAAAAAGATAAAATTTCAATTTTCAAAAATTGTTACATTAAAATTTTTCTCCATCTATATCCACATAAAATCAATATTTTCCTCATCATATGAATCAATAATTAATTATTCACAAATAATATTACAGAATCACAATATCGACAACCGTGCAGCTCCCTGAAAGAGGGCTTTCCAATAAGAATTTCTTCTTCTTGGTAATGATTAGGTGACCAAACCTCTCCTTAGATGTAACTTTCTAGACATTGCCAATAATGTTATCTAATAATATTATTCAGATAATATGAATTATTGCTTCGATAATGAAAAAAATCTTGTAATGACAATTATTGAAACAACAAAGAATATAAAATATCAACGCAGCAATTATTAACTCAATAAAATAATTGAGCGATAATTCATCAGAACCATTATTGAGTAGTGCCTTCTTACGTAAGAATCAATAATTGGTGCAATCTGGTAATATCTTGTGTTTTAACCAACGGGTATTTTAACGAAAGATTAATTGTAACAACTACGCCAGTTATTTTTAAACCACTTATATTTGTCGTTTTCTTCATCCAATCGCTTTCCAGTTATGGGGCCCACACACATGGCTTTAACGTAGTACATACGAATATTCTCCTACACAATGACATTTAATATTCCACGACCAAACGAATATTCCCCGACAACAATGAATATTTTATAACCACTTTGCTTATTTTGAAGTATTTGCATGTATTTTACCCCTAACTATCCACATTAATCAAATCAACCCTTACTATTTTAAAATAATAAATAGAAAATTAAATTTCATTAATAATAAGTTGGGGTCTTATATAGTTATATTCACGAGTTACTATTCATGAGTTACTTATTCACGAGTTACTATTCACGAGTTACTTTCATTCACGACGATTACTATTCATGAGTTCACGAGTTCTTATTCACGGTACTATTCACTACAAAATTGGTTTATTTTTCTAACCAAATTATAGTTGATTTATGAATATTACTCTGAAGATTAAAACTATGTATTGATTATATTGATTTTATTATAATATATAACATTTTTATAACCCTGATGTTGAATTTCTCTTTGACTTGAGTGTAAAGATGGGTAAAGTATTGGTATGATCGTGACTATGGATTCTCTTTGGCTAGTAGTGCAAAGTTGAATTGTTGACTAGTATGATCATGACCATTGTTGGAATATTTTTAGCTTAAATGCAAGGTGAATTGATCAACATGGTTATAATTATGGTTTATATAAATTCTAAAATGATTATGTATTTCTTTGAGATATGAATATCTTTGGCATGTAGTGCAAAGATGACCTGTTGTTGAATATATTTGGCCCGGTAGTGCAAAGATGAACGGTGGATGATATCTTTGGCCCGTAGTGCAATCGATGATGATTATGAGCGAGAATCGTGATTTGGTATAACCATGATCTTTGATGTTTCGGTAAAGGCAATTGATGAAAATTATCTTCGTCCTGGATGCGAAGAGAAATTTAGAATCACAATTACGATTATGAGTTATACATGTGATTGTGGACAGGAATTGTTGATTGATGTTACAGGGATAAAACATTGTTGGTGAACTTTTAACATGGAGAAGATAATAGACTTTATAGTCTATTTGACTCTTCTAATGGATTGCTTCGTTCACTTATGAACTATGGTTGAAAAGTTTTATTATCTACCATATGTTCTAAATCTCTGATTTATTACTGTTGAAGGCAATTGATAATGTAATTATCTTTAGTCATGATATTCTTTACTGAGCTAATTATGCTCACCCTTTTGCTTCACAATTCCTTTCAGGTAATAAAAGTGTAGTTGGATTGAAATGGGGTAATGAGGAATAGAACGGTGGTCTCTAGCTATGGAGTTCTCCCTAAACACTATAGACAAGTGCGTTGTAAACATTTTTTAGTAGTTATATTTGGTGAATCATATAGGGAGAAGCGAACCCAACGTTGGAAGGGTGTTTTGCCACTATCATACAAGATGTCTAATGACATACAACCTCGTGTCATCATAAGACAGGGTTGTGCTCATCCACTTGCTGAGTATATTTACGAGCACTACCTATATAATCTTGGTGTTTGTTTGAAGTATAATTCTCAATTTAAGACAGTGGAGATAATGATAAGTCAATAGAAGACTCACCATTGGAAAGAATATGATAGTAATCTTCTCGTTTTTCTTTGGGGTCTATTGGGTTAACCAAGGATAATTCTGTGGCCATATGATATCTATCATAACCTATAAGCATGGCCTCCCATTAAAGGTTTGCTTGAGCACTTCCCAAAGATTCAAATTTCTAAAACAATTTTTGACTATACATTTATGTAAGGTGTCATTGTGACGTGCTATCCAAGGTTGGGATGAGAGTCACAGTTGGTAAATATATTTGTATCAAAACTCACAGCATATGTGTTGTTGTATTTTGTACGTCAATTGTTGTAATAAAGTTGTAGTTATTTTCTGTACCATGTATTTGGCAACTCAGAATGGGTTGGATGGAATGGACCTATTTTGGGGGCGTCACAGTTGGTATCAGAGCTATAAGTAAAGAGCCCCGAGCCTCTGTTGGTGACTTCTGTTGATGGGGATGCACCGCCGGACTCTCTCCGTAGAGACGCGCTCTCTGCGGCAAAACCGATAGTACCAATGTGAGGTCTTTGTCCATCGATGGGACATTTGTTCCAGGTTGGTATCGTAGCTTAGGGATATGATCTCTGGCGAAGATCGGGAATAGAACTAGGAGGGAGAGACGAGTAAATCCTTCCGATAAGTGTGTCCTACCTAAGCTTATTTGTTGGTCAGTCATAATATCGGGATATTATGTGATATGTTAGTTTGTTCAATTAACCCTTGTTTTGAAGCTGTATTCTAAAATGATATCTGAAATACAGGAGATGGGCAATAGAGAAATCATGATGACAGGAAAGATGGAATCTGAAATGAAAGCAAGGTATTCTCAACTCTTTGAAATATCAGGTACATAAATTTCGGGGACAAAATTTCATAAGGAGTGGAGATTGTAAGACCCCGAATTTTATGAAATAAAAGTATTCAATTTTTTTTATAATTACTATTCAGTAAATGGTTAAATTGATAAAAGTTAAAGTTAAAGGTGATATATGAATTTTTTTCAAAATATGCAAGCGGTTATAAAATACTCATTTCTATCGGGGAATATTCGTTTGGTCGTGGAATATTCTTTCTGTCGGGGAATATTCGTACGATGGCACAGCGTTTTATGGGCCCCATAACAGAATAACTGTCGGATGAAGAAAACGACAAAAGAGAATTTTTATAAATAACGGCGTAATTATTACTCTACAATTAACAACATGTTGGAATACACGTGGTTAAAATCTGATGTCGCTATTGTTTCTTCAATATCATTATGCCAAAATATTGGTGGGAACTTTTTATCAAATTGGGAACTTTTCATGTCGGGGTTACTATTTATGAGTTACTATTCACGGGTTACTATTCATGAGTTACTATTCACGAGTTACTATTCATGAGTTACTATTTACGAGTACTATTCACGAAGCATGATGATTTTTTTTGTGAAATTTTCATCTTTTAGTGTCGGAGTTACTATTCACGTATCGGCCTATTCACGTATCATTGACTATTCATTTATCATCGACCTTATTCACGGAAAAATTAAATTTTCTTTTCGTGTGTCCAAGATTATGCATTATGATTCCTATCTTTGATTGGATCTATGTTTTGGTCTTCATTCTGAATTTTACTCCACTCGATTATTTATGAATTATTTTGAACTTGGATTGTTTAAAAGTACGAATCCTTAATATTTGTTCTTTTGTTTCACTAGATTCGCTTTCCTTTAAAATATTTTTCATCATCCTCGGTCCTAAATGATGATATAATCGAATATCTTTGGCCTATAGTGCAAAGATGAATGATTTTATAATGAATATCTTTGGCCGTAGTGCAAAAAGATGAGCAGTGTTTAGATGAACATGACCCGACTCATGAATATCTTTGGCCCAGTAGTGCAAAGATGAGCAGTGTTGAGATGAACATGACCAATGATGAATATCTTTGGCCCAGTGCAAAAGATGACTATTTGAATCAAGATGTATATTGATTGATGTTACAGGATAAAATATCGATGTTGGACTTTTAAATTCATAGATGACGATGAGATTTTATTCTCTACTTAACTCTTCTAATGAATTGTTGTTTCATTGCAGATTGTTGATCTAAAACTTGTTGTCTATTGTATTCTATCGATTTTTCCTGTTGAAGACGAATGATAATTTCTTTGTACATTATCTTAGTCATAATATTCTTTACTGGGCTAGTTGAGCTCACCCTTTTCCTTTTTGTTCCATTTTTCTTCTCAGGAGACGAGAATATAGCGAGAACTAGTCGGGGTGTGGAGTGATGGTTCAAGACAGTTGTTTTAGTAGTCCTCACTATTTTGTAAAATAGTGTATCAATAATTGTAATGAGGACTTATTTGAGTGTGAATATTGTCTAGAAGACAATATTTGTATTTAAACTCACAATTTATGTGTTGTCGTATTTTGCACGACAATTGTATTAATGAAGTTGTAGTTGTTTTTGTACCATGTATTTGGCGACTTTCGTAATGGGTGATGTATACCTATTTTTTGGGGACGCCACACGCCAGCTCTACCCATACTTGGTGACATTCTTCTATTATTACATTGGAACATCCTATCGTGTGTGTTTTACACCGGACTGGTTCCGTCTTTATTATTATTACATTGAAACATCCTCGCATGTATTTTTACACCGGACTGGTTTCGCGTCTTTATTATTATTCATTTAGAACATCACATGCGTGTGTTTTACACACTGGTTCCGCTCTTTATTATTACATTGGAACATCCTGTCGATTACAAATTTTACCCGACCGGTTCCGTTATTATTATTCTGTTGGAATAACTTTTGTTTATGCGAAGTACTGCATCATGGTGATTTCTTTTGTTATTCCATTCTTTATTATACTCAGTTAGTAAAAGTTTTGACTTCTATACTCCATGAAATTAGTAGAATATTGTGACAACCCCAAAATAGGACCATTCCATCCAACCCATTCTGAGTCACCAAATACATGGTACAGAAAACAACTACAACTTTATTAATACAATTGTCGTGCAAGATACGACAACACTTAAACTGTGAGTTTAAATACAAATATATACCAACTGTGACTCATGTCCCAACCGTGGACAATACCTCATAATGTCACCTTACATAAAGGTATAGTCGAAAACTATTTTAGAAATTAGAATCTTTGGGAAATGCTCAAGGTAACCTTCGTACATGGGATTCCATGCGTCTAAGTTATGATAGATATCATATGGCCACAAAATTATCCTTGGTTGACCCAATAGACCCCAAAGAAAAACGAGAAGATTACTATCATATTCTTCCTAATGATGTGTCTTCTCTTGACATATCATTATCTCCACCGTCTCTAATTGAGAATTATACTCCAAACAAACACCAAGATTATATAGGTTGTGCTTGTAAATATACTCAGCAAGTGGATGAGCACATCCCTGTCTTATGATGACTCGAGGTTGTATGTCATTAGACATCTTGTATGATAGTGGCAAAACATCCTTCCAACGTTGGGTTCGCTTCACCCTATTTTATTCAACAAATATAACTACTAAATGATGACCACCGTTATATTCCCTTGTTACCCCCGCTCGACCCAGCTACACTCGTATTACCTGAAATGAATTGTGAAGCAAAAGAGTGAGCACAACTAGCTCAGTAAAGAATATCATGACTAAAGATAAATAAATTATCAATAGCCTTCAACAGTAATAAATCAGAGATTTAGAACATATGGTAGATGATAAAACTTTTCAACCATAGTTGCGAAGAAAACGAAAGCGATCCATTAGAAGAGTCAAATAGACCATAAAGTCTATTATCTTCTCCATGTTAAAAGTCCACCAACAATGTTTTATCCTCGTAACATCAATCAACAATTCATGTCCACAATCACAATATATAACTCATAATCGTAATTGTAGTTCTAAATTCCTTTTCGCATTCAGGATGCAGTTAATTTTCATCACCGTCTTTACGAAACATCAAAGATCATGGTTATACCAAATCACAGCCTCGCTCATAATCATACTAATAAATTCAACTTTGCACTACGGGCCAAAGATATTCATCAACAAGTCATCTTTGCACTACAGGCTAAAGATATTCATCAACAAGTCATCTTTGCACTACAGGCCAAAGATATTCATCAACAAGTCAACTTTGCACTACAGGCCAAAGATATTCATCAACAAGTCATCTTTGCACTACATGTCAAAGATATTCAACAACAGGTCATCTTTGTATTACGAGCCAAAGATATTCAACAACAGGTCATCTTTGCATTACGAGTCAAAGATATTCATCAGAAATCATTCATCTTTGCACTACAGGCCAAAGATATTCAGTTATATCATCATTTAGGACTGAGGATGACGCAAAATATTTTAAAGAAAACGAATCCAGTGAAACAAAAGAACAAATATTAAGAATTTGTACTTTAAACAACCCAAGTTCAAAAATACTTCATAAATAACCAGAGTGGAGTAAAATTCAAGAATGAAGACCAAAACATAGATCCATTCAAAGATATGAATCATAACAGACAATCTTGGACACAGAAAAGAAAACTTAATTTTTCTGTGAATAATGTCGTATTTGTGAATAGTGTCGTATATGTGAATAGTGCGTATACGTGAATAGTGCCGTATACGTGAATAGTAACTCCGACACTAAAAGATAAAAATTTCACAAAAAATATCATCATGCTTCGTGAATAGTAAATTATGAATAGTAAATCGTGAATAGTAATTCGTGAATAGTGACTCATGAATAGTAACCCCGACATGAAAAAGTTCTAAATTTAATAAAAAGTTCAAACCAATATTTCAACATAATGATATTGAAGAAATAATAACACTTACGAAGAAAATAACATCCCTTTCAATCCCTTAAAATCCCTTATTATCTCTTACCTCAAAAGAAAGCGAGATTACATTTGGAATAACACCGAACGAACTTGCTTGCGTATATAGCAACACTCAAGATATCAAAATACTCACAAGAATACAATTGATAATATAGAGAGAAAAATAGAGAGAAAACTTCAGTTTCTGGTGTGATTTTCAATTCTAACCTAAGCACCCTATTTATAGAAAAATATTTAGAACAACAAAGTAGAAAATTTAATAAATTAATAATATATATTTATTAAATTCTCACGCACACCTAATCTGATTCAAATCAGCCACCACACCTCACCTAAATAAAAAAAAACGTTTTTCATAATTAAAATATTTTAAACTTCCAAAAATCAATTATTTCGGAACTTCGGAACTTCAATAATTCATAATAAATAGCTCTTTTATCAGAAAATTTGAATCTCGCGACTTTTTATAAGAAATTCAATTCTTTACAACTTTGAAGAAGAAATTTTTTCCAAATTCCAAACAGAAATTGACCGAAATCCACATACGGACGATTTTACAGGCTATAATCAAATTTCAGTCAAGAAATGGGGTCCAATGAAACACAAAACATGTGTTAATCATTTAATGCAACAAAATACTTTTCCTCCTCATATACTCATATCCCACATTCATTGCCAATAATGTTATCTAAATATTATTATTATAATAATATGAATTATTGTTTCGATAATGGAAAATACTATGTAGTGACAATGATTAAAACAACAATAATATAAACTATCAATTTAGCAATTATTGAATCAATAAAATAAAATATTGAGCGATAATTACTTTGTAACAATTATTGAGTAAAGCCTTCTTACGTAAGAATCAATAATTAGTGCAATACTGCAGTGTCTTCTTTGCAACAACGCCGTATTCTCGTATTTTAACCACTTTCAAGTATTCCAACAAATAATTATTCAGTAACAACTACGCCGTTATTTATAAACAACTTTTACTTGTAGTTTTCTTTGTGACGCCCCAAAAATAGGTATACATCACCTATTACGAGTTGTCAATACATGAATATGTAAACAACTACAACTTTATTATTACAACAAGAAAAGCTGTGAGTTTGAATACAAATATTATCTTCTGCATAATATCTATACTCAAATAAATCCTCATCACATTTATTGATACATTATTTTATAAAAATGGTGAGGACTACTAAACAATCCTTTCTAAAACCTTCATTCCATACCCAGACTAATTTCTCTTATATTCTCGCCTCCCGAGAAAAATGGAACAAAAAGGAAAAGGGTGAGCTCAACTAGCTCGAAGAAGAATATTATGACTAAGATAATATACAACAAATTATCGTTAGTCTTCAACGAGGAAAAATATAATAGAATACAATAGACAACAAATTTTAAATCAATATTACATGTTGAAAATAATAATTCATTAGAAGAGTTAAGTAGAGAATGCAAACTACTATCTTCATGTATGAATTTAAAAGTTCATCGCCTATCTTTTATCCCCGTAACATCAATCAATATACATCTGAATCAAATATTCATCTTTTACACTACAGAAAGATATTCATCGATTAATCATGTTTCATTTAAACACTGCTCATCTTTGCTACTACGGGCCAAAGATATTCTTCGAAAATCATTCATCTTTTTGCTACTGGGCCAAAGATATTCTTAAGAAATCATTCATCTTTGCACTACAGGGCCAAAGATATTCCATAATATCATCATTTAAGACCGAGGATGATGAAAATATTTTTTTAAAAAACGAATCCAAAGAAACAAAATGACAAAGATTAAGGATTAAGGATTCAGACTTGGTTTTATCCACGCCCAAAAATACCTCAAAAATAATCATAGTGGTGTAAAATTCAAGAATGATCAAAACATGGATACAAATCGGAGTTAGTATCCGAATAGATGTTTTAGACGAAAAGAAGAAATTTTATTTTTCTATGAATAATACCGTATCGTGAATAGTCTCAGTATCGTGAATAGTGCCAGATATCGTGAATAGTAACTCACACACCAAAAGATAGAAATTCCACAAAAACATCTTCACGCTTAGTGAATAGTAACTCGTGAATAAGTAACTCATGAAATAGTAACTCATGAATAGTAACTCGTGAATAAGTAACCCATGAATAAGTAACCCCGATATGAAAAAGTTCCAAATTTGATAAAAACTTCAGATCAACATTTCAAAGATAATGATATTGAAGAAATAATATCATTACTGAAAAAAATAATATCCCTTACCTCGAAAGATCAAGATTTCTAGCTAGAATCACCGTATATAGTCTTTGAAGGGAACTTGCACCGTCTAGCAATACTCAAAGTATACTCAAAATACTCACAAGAATACGCCGATAATATAGAGAGAAAAACTTTAGTTTCGGTGTGATTTTCAATTCTAACCTAAGACCCTATTTATAGGAAAATCGCTAGAAACACCAAAAGCAGAAAATTTAATAAAATAATAATATAATTAAACAAATTCAAGCCCACCTTAGACCAACTGAATTCAGCACATTTATATCACATGTGGGATTGCAAAAAACGTTTTTCTTAAATAAAACAATTAAAACTTCCAAAAATCAATTATTTCGGAGCTTCGGAACTTCAATAATTCATAATAAATAGCCCTTTCATCAGAAAATTCGAATCTCGCGAGTTTTTATAGGAATTTCAATTCTCTACAACTTTGCAGAAGAAAGTTTTTCCAAATTCCAAACAGAAATCGACCGAAATCCACAAACGGGCGATTTTACAGGCTATAATCAAATTTCAGTCAATAAATGGGGTCCAATTTACATGTTTAACATGTTTTAAACATTTATTGCAACAAAAATACTCTTCCTCCTCGTATACTCATATATCCCACATTCGTTGTAAAATATCACCATTATTATATTATTAAAATATAATAATATATTTAAATGAATTATTTTATCAGAAAAAGATAAAATATTAATTTTCAACAATTGTCATTTTAAAAATTTTCTCCATCTATATCCACATAAAATCAATATTTTCCTCATCATATAAATCAATAATTAATTATTCACAAATAATATTACGTAATCACAATATTGACAACCGTAGCCTTCAGGAAGGGGGCTTTCCAATAAGAATTTCTTCTTACTTGGCGCGAATTAGGTGACCAAACCTCTCCTTAGATGTAACTTTCTAGACATTGCCAATAATGTTATCTAATAATATTATTCAGATAATATGAATTATTAGCTTCGATAATGAAAAATACTTGTATAATGACAATTATTGAAACAACAACAATATAAAAAAATATCAACGCAGTGAATTATTAACTCAATAAAATAATTGAACAAGAATTATCGTAACCATTATTGAGTAGTGCCTTCTTACGTAAGAATCAATAATTGGTGCAATACTGGTATCTACTTTGTTCAAACAGCGTAGACAGTGTGTTTTAACCACCGGGTTCCAACAAAGATAATACTTGAATAACTACGCTGCTATTTAAAAACAACTTATATTTGTCGTTTTCTTCATCCAATCGCTTTCCGTTATGGGGCCCACACATGGTCAACTGTGAGTCGATTTAATATTCCCCGACAAGCGATCGAAATATTCCACGACCAAACGAATATTCCCCACGATAATGAATATTTTATAACCACTTGCTTATTTTGAAATATTTGCGTATTTAACCCTTAACTATCCACATTAATCAAATCAACCCTTACTATTTCAAAATAATAAATAAAGGAAATTCCTTTTTATTTAAAAATTTCGGGGTCTTACATTCTTCCTCCAATCGCTTTCCGTTACGGGGCACACAAAAAATTGCGCCGTCGTACGAATATTCCCTGACAGGAAGAATATTCCACGACCAAACGAATATTCTCCGACAACAATGAGTATTTTACAACCACTTGCTTATTTAAAATAATTACATATATCACCCTTCACTTTAACCTTTTATCAATTTAACCATTTACTGAATAGTAATTATAAGAACAATTGAATACTTTTATTTCATAAAATTTGGAGTCTTACAAATATCCTTGATATTTGCGCTTCATCCAGTATCTTTTCATGGAAATATTCTTCTGATCATTCTTGAATTTTACTCTACAAAGCAGTATCATGTTGACAATTTGGACATTATTAGTTCCTGGATAAATTAATTCTTGAACTTATTTTATTGAATTCTTATATCATTGTCATCATCCTCATATTTATATTTTTTTGAAAGTCATCATGGCATTCAGAAGTGCGTAGATGGACTTGGTATGATTATGACCGAGGATTATTCGATTGTAATCATGGCCCGTGATGTTACAAATGATGTGGTAAAAGTCCTCATTGGCCCGTAGTGCATTGATGGACAAATTGTTGGCATGATCATGACCATTAATGAATACACAAATATTCTTGGCCCATAGTGCATGGATAATTGTGGTCGTGATACTAAAGAATATCATTAGCCGTAGTGCAGGGGTGATTCGATGATGTGGAATATTTTTTAAAATTTGAGTCCCAATGATAACAAGATAAAAACCTTTTAAATCATAAAAGATAGTAAATTTTATTTTCTACTTGACTCTTTTAATGGATTGCTTGTTAAATTGCAGTTAAACTTGATGTCTATTATATTTTATCGGTTTAACATTGTTGGAGACTAATGATAATTTATTACGCATTATCTTAGTCATAATATTTCTTCTTGGGCTAGTTGAGCTCACCCTTTCTTTCATTTATTCTCTTGAAATGAGAATATAGCTGGGACGAGTCGAGGAACGGAGTGATGGTCCAGAGGATGGCATTAGTAGTACTCACTATTCTGTGAAATAGTGTGATAATAATAATGAGGACTCCTTTTGAGTTTGTATAATCTCTAGTAGATAATATTTGTATTCAAACTCATAGTTTATGTTTTATCGTATTGTACACGACAGTTGTATTAGTAAGTTGTATTTGAATTACATACCATGTATCTGGTGACCCAATGTGAGACCCCGATTTTATCAATAAAGATTTAAATTTTGTTGAAATAATTTTTTAATATTATGGTGTGAATTTAAGATAATATTATAGTTATGGGTAGTATTTATAAATTTTGCAAAGTATGCAAGTGGTTATATTATATTCGATTGGTGGGAATATTAGGTTTAGCGAGGAATATTAAATACAACTACTCAATCATTGGTGGACCCCTACAACAAAATTATTGTCGGATTGAGAAAACGACAAAAATATTTTATTGAAATAACGACGGAAGTTTTACTGGTTGATCTTTGTTGAACTACTCAAGAGTAAAAGTACGATGTCGTGTGTGTGGTCGCATAGTAGCATACGGTATTGATTATTGATGCTTATGTGAAAGTCACCGGTTTGATTCCATTATTATCGATTAAGAATATGAATTATTATAGCGATAATGACGTTTTGTTTTATTCAGTATTATTAACGTAATAAAAGCGAAACATCTTTTATATAAAATGAATACTTTATTAAAGTTATTCTATAAATAGAATATATTATATTTTATTATGCGTAGTGTTGCGTAGTGTTTTGCGTAGTGTTGCATAGTGTTTGCATAGTAAAATGTTTTTATATAAATAGAATATATTATATTTTATTTAAAAGATTTTGCTTTAAATATGGATAGTCGATTAAAGTAAATCAATCTGGACCGTTCATGGATTAATTACTATGCATTCTATTTTCCTATAAATGAAAGCTCATTCCTTTATTATTTTCTTACTTAATTCACCAAACTCTAGAGAGAAATTATAGAGAGAAGCTATAGAGAGAAAATCTATAGAGAGAAAGAAGAAGAGTATTCTAGTACTTCACTACTTTGATATCCAAAGTGTCTTTTACGGTAAGGGTATTATTTGTTGTACCCGTAAAGGGATATTATTCGTTTGTATTCATGAAGAGAACCTCTGTTATTCCATTCATTATTATTACATTGGAATAACTCCGTAAAAGTGGTATACCCTATACATAACTCATGTATATACGGCGTACCACTATACTTGGTGAAATCTTATGTTATTCCATCCTTATTTATTACATTGGAATAACTTTGTATCTGCTGAATCCCTATACTTGGTGATCTTCTTCATTATTCCATTCTTTATTATTACATTGGAATATCATATACATGTGTTTTTACACCTACACAGTTCCATTGTTTATTATTCCGCATTTATTATTACATTGGAATATCCTCATGCGTCGTGTTTTTACACCTTGACTTCAGTTCCATTGTTTATTATTCACATTTATTATTACATTGGATCATCCTTGGTGTGAATTTCACCCGACTGGTTCCGTTATTATTATTACATTGGAATAACTTTGTCATCATCAAAATCTGCATGCACGGTGATTTCTTTTGTTATTCCATTCTTTATTATACCCAGGTTGGTTAAAACTTTGACTTCTATACTCCATGAAATTAGTAGAATATCCTTGATATTTGTGTTTCATCCAAATCTTTTCATGGAAATATTCTTCCCGATCATTCTTGAATTTTACTCTCTACAAAACAATTATCTTGTTGACAATTTGGGCGTTACTAATTCTGGATAAAATAATTCTTGAACTTGTTTTATTGAATTATTATGTCATTATCATCATCCTCATGATATATTATGTTATCTTTGGCTTACGTCATAGATGAACTTAGTATGATTATGACGAGGATCATTCTAGTATAATCATGGCTTGTTATAAATGATGTGATAAAAGTCCTCGGTGGCACAGAATGCGATGATGGATAGTTTTGGTATGATTATGACGAGGGTGATTCGGTATAGTCATGACCATTGATAATTTGATGAAAATCCTTTGGCAAGTGAGTGCGGGGATGATTAGATGTGGTGGTTTATTTATTAAAATTTGAGTCTCGTGATAAAAAAATTGATGAAAACCTTTTAAAACCTAAAAGATAGTAGATTTTATTCTCTACTTGACTCTTTTAATGGATTGCGTATTCTCTGCATAGCTTAAACCGGTTTTCATTGTATTTTATCGGTTTAACATTGAAGGCTAATGATAATTTATTCGCATTATCTTAGTCATAATATTTCTTCTTGGGCTAGTTGAGCTCACCTTTTCTTTCCTTTGTTTCTCTCGTGAAATTAGAACATAGCCGGGACGAGTCGGGGAGCAGAGTAATGGTCGAGAGGATAGCATTAGTAGTCCTCACTATTCGTGAAATAGTGTGATAATAGTTGTAATGAGGACTCCTTTTGAGTTTGTATAATATCTAGTAGACAATATTTGTATTCAAACTCACACGATATTATGTCGTATTGTACCTGACGCTTAGGTTAGTAAGTTGTATTTGAATTTATGTACCATGTAAGTGGCGATCCAAGAGATGGGTGGCGTATCGTAATTTTGGGGCGTCACGAGTTACTATTCACGTATACTGGCACTATTCACGAATCTGACACTATTCAATCACCTAAAAATGAAATTTCTTCTTTTTGTCCAAAATATCTACTATGGATACTAGCTTTGATTGTATCCATGTTTTGATCATTCTTGAATTTTACTCCACTCTGATTACTTATTAAGTATTTTTGAACTTGGATTGTTTAAAATACGAATCCTTAATATTTGTTCTTTTGTTTCACTGGATTCGTTTCCTTTAAAATATTTTTCATCATCCTCGGTCCTAAATGATGATATTCTTGAATATCTTTGGCACCAGTAGTGCAAAGATGAATGATTTCTTGATGAATATCTTTGGCCCGTAGTGCAAAGATGAACAGGTGTTGAGATGAACATGACCGATTGATTAATATATTTGGCCCGTAGTGCAAAGATGAACAGGTGTTTAGATGAACATGACCAACTGATGAATATCTTTGTCCTATAGTGCAAAGATGAATATTTGATTCCAGATATATATTGATTGATGTTACAGGGATAAAATATCGACGATGAACTTTTAAATTCATATATAGAAGATGATAGTTTGTATTCTCTACTTAACTCTTCTAATGAATTGTTGTTTCCACTGCAGTTGTTGATTTAAAACTGGTTGTCTATTGTATTCTATTAGATTTTTCCCTGTTGAAGACTAACGATAATTTGTTGTATATTATCTTAGTCATAATATTCTTTACTGGGCTAGTTGAGCTCACCCTTTTCCTTTTTGTTCCATTTTTCTTCTTAGGAGGCGAGAATGTAGCGACTACTAGTCGGGGTATGGAATAAAGGTTCTAGAGAGAGTTATTTAGTAGTCCTCACAATTTTTGTAAAATAATGTATAAATAATTGTGATGAGGATTTATTTGGGTATGTATATTGTCTAGAAGACAATAATTGTATTTAAACTCACGAGATATATATGTTGTCGTATTTTGCGACAAATTTATTAATAAAGTTGTAGTTATTTCCGTGCCGTGTATTTGGCGACTCGAAATGGGTTGGATGGAATGGACCTATTTTTTGGGCGTCCACGGTTGGTATCGAGCTTAGGGATATGATCTGGCGGATATCGTGGAATAGAACTAGGAGGGAGAGGCGAGTAAATCCTTCGCTGAGTGTGTCTACCTAAGCTTATTTATTAGTTGGTCAAAGATATAGGGATATTATGTGATATATTGATTTCCTTAATTAACCCTTGTTTTATGACAAATATTTGAGAATGTCGAATGAGAATATTAACGATGGAGTAAATGAGACCGTGTGAGATGCTCAGACTTACCAATGAGGAGAGAGCGTCTGTGGTGACAATGTACCTCCTGTGAACAATACCAATCGAGCGGATGATGAATGAGGGATGTTTAGAAGCTTTTTGCGATTCATGCAAAATCGGAGACGAGGAGACTTCGTGTTCAAAATATAGGAGGAAATGATAGAAATTCACGGGTTGTCACAAAAGCGGTTTCGAAGAGTTGGGACCACCGAATTTAAGGAAAGCTAGATCCGATCATGGCGGAAACATGGGTCAAGTAAATTACCAAGATATTCGATGTCTTAGGATGCGGAGGAGGAACGAAATTTCCATTCGCTACTTTTATGTTTAAATGAGACATTCTTGGTGGGAATCATGAAGCGCACCCATCCATTTGCACTCGGCATGTCGTGGGAGACGTTTGAAATAGTTCAATAACAAGTACTTCCTGAGCGTATTCATCATATGAAGGAAGTGGAGTTTATTAGGCTGGAGCGAGAATAACATGATGGTGTCCCAATCTGAGGCGGTTCAGCGGAGTTATCCGAGTTTGCACCTCATTTGGTGGAGAATGAGGAACGATATGCGCGGATGTTTCGAGAGGTTTGAAACCCGACGTACGTCGATATCTCATTTCTCATAAATTTTTCTCTATTCGGATGTTGTCAACAGGGCTCAGTTGTTAGAGCGAGATAACGAGTACGTTCAACTAAGGGACCATAACCAGGATCATACCGAAGATAGCGATCATCGTAATAACGATAACCAACGGAGAAAGAAGAATACGAACGATGGTGGTAACCACTGCGGTGGTAATAATCGTGACCGTGAAAATAGAAGAAGCGAGTGGGAGGAGATTTTAAAAGAGGAGATTCAACAACGACCATGTGAAGACGTCGGATCTACGAGTTACCTAACTAATCCAAGTGGAATTCTTGGAAAAGGTGTTGTGGATTTTTGTGTGGGTGATTTTAACAAAGGAGGCCAAAGTTGTAAATTTCGAAAATGCTCTTGCCCGAAAACTTTAAGGGACTGTTTCGCCACTTAAATTATGAGAAAAATTCTGGCCTTTTTGGGACATGAAGGTATATGGTATAAAGTACCTCCTGTCCAAAAAATGAGCTCATTCGACTTAAAATGAGCAAGTTATGACTATTTCAATATTTAGGTTTTTCCGAATGAAAAACTATAACCGGAGTTCTATAACTCAGATGACCATAAAATTTAAACTAGAAGCTCACGTTAACATGTGTAAGATCCTGCCAAGATTTGGGAATTTTGGAGTTAAACTTGAGGTAGCTAATTTCTTAAGGAATTAATTAGAAATTGATTTTGAAAAATAGTAAATGAATTTTAAAAATTCGAGAAAATATATATTTTCATTATGGGACTATATTATGCTAAATACCGTAAAAGAAATATTTTTGGGACTGATTTGGTATTTTTCATGAAAATAGTTTAATTCTGAACATATGAGTTAAATATGTTATGTGAAATATGAAAGTTGAAAATAGGATTTTATGGTACAGAGAATCCTATATAGAGTATATATATTTTTTTGGATGAGGATTTGATAATTGGTGATGATATCTTATGAGTATGACATTTTGAATGATTAAATGCATTATATGGTAAAAGCGTAAATAATTAAGATAAATTGTTTATAAATTTAAGAAGTGATTAAAATATTGTTATAATATTAATGATATTAGATTATGAGATTATTAAGTGATTGAAAACATGGGGATATTCTTGAATCTGGATAAATTATATTATAAATGTTTAATATTTATCCTTTATCTCATTTGATTGATTCTTTATATCATTATCCCCTTATATATATGTTGAAAGTCATACGTACAGTGGCGATAGATGGACTTGGTATGATTATGACCAAGGATTGTTAGGTATAATCATAACAGTAATTGAATACACAATTATCTTTGGTAGTAGTGCATGGATAATTTGTGGTCGTGATATTAATGAATACACAATTATCTTTTAGTAGTAGTGGTATGGATAATTTATTAGTCGTAATCTTAATGAATACACAATTATCTTTTGGTAGTAGTCATGGATAATTTATGGTCGTGATGATCTTAATGAATACACAATTATCTTTGGTAGTAGTGCTTGGATAATTTGTGGTCGTGTAATCTTAATGAATACTGCAATTATCTTTGGTAGTAGTCATGGATAATTTGTGGTCGCGTAATCTTAATGAATACACAATTATTATCTTTGGTAGTAGTCATGGATAATTTAATGGTAAATGATCTTAATGATCTACCGATTATCTTTGGTAGTAGTGCATGGATAATTTAATGGTCGTGATCTTAATGAATACACAATTATCTTTGGTAGTAGTCTTGGATAATTTAATGGTCGTGATCTTAATGAATACACAATTATCTTTGGTAGTAGTGCATGGATAATTTATGGTCGTGATCTTAATGAATATCCTCGGCGCGTAGTGCGGGGATGATTCGATGATATGAATTAATTATTGAAATGAGTCTCAAAGATGAAATATTAATTCATGGATGTGGTAAAAAGTCAATCTTTAGGTAGTAGTGCGTTGATAGACTTGGTATGATTATGACCAAGGATTATTCTAAGGTATAATCATGGTAGTAATTGAAAACGAATATCCTTGGCAGGTGGTGCATGGATAATTAATTGGTCGTGATCTTATTAAAATTCTGCGTCTCGGCGTTATTGGTTTTACATTGTATATCTTTTTAGCGCAGTAGTGCAGAAGATGAATTGTTAATGAATAAACTTGGCAGATTTCAAAGATGAATTTAATATTTTTAAACGATAAAGGTATTGAGGTATCCTCATCTCTTTATCATACAGTCGTCTTACTAAATTTTGAGGCGAAATTCCATAAGGAGGGAGATTGTGAGGCCCTGATTTTTATCAATAAAGATTTAAATTTTGTTGAAATAATTTTTAATATTATGGTGTGAATTTAAGATAATATTATAGTTGTGGGTAGTATTTATAAATTTTCTGCAAAGTATCACAGTGGTTATATTATATTAGATTGGTGGGGAATATTCGGTTTAGCGAGGGAATATTAAATGCAACTAATCAATCATTGGTGGACCCATGGCAAATTATTATCGGATTGAGAAAAGCAGACAAAAATATTTTATTAAAATAACGGCGGAAGTTTTACATTGATCTTGTTGAACTACTTCGGTAGTAAAAAATGCGATGTCGTGTGGTTGCGTAGTAAGCGGTATTGATTATTGATCTTTATGTGTGAGAAGTCAAACCGGTTTGATTAATTTATTGTCGATTAATAATATGAATTATTATAGCGATAATGACGTTTTGTTTTATTAAGTATTATTAACGTAATAAAAGCGAAGCATCTTTTATATAAAATAGAATCTTTATTAAAGTTATTACATAAATAGAATATATTATATTTTATTATCGTAGTGTTGCGTAGTATTTTACGTAGTGTTTTTGCGTAGTATTGCGTAGTGTTTTGCGTAGTAAAATATTTTTATATAAATAGAATATATTATATTTTATTTAAAAGATTTTTCTTTTTAAATATGGATAATCGATTAAAATAAATCAATCTGAATAGTTCATGGATTAATTCTTATCGTTCCATTTTTCTATAAATAGAAGAAACCATTCATTCATTATTTTCTTACAGAATTCATTAAAACTACAGAGAAATTATAGAGAGAAGCTATAGAGAAAATTATAGAAAGAAGAAGAGTGATACTCTTCTTCACTTTCTTATATTAGGTTCTTTATACGGTAAAGGGTGTTATTCTTTCTTCTTGAAGAGAACTACATTATTCCATTCATTATTATTACATTGGAATAACTTGTAAAAGTGGTATCTAATCTATCATACTTGCTGTATCTGTGGCATCTTATATCTTGGTGAAATCATATGTTATTCCATTCTTATTTATTACATTGGAATAACTTTTGTATCTGTGAATCACTATCTTGGTGACGTTCTTATTATTCTGTTGGAACATCGCATGCATGTGTTTCTGGCGGACTGGTTAGCTTTTATTATTCTGTTGGAACATCGCATGCATGTGTTTTACATGGGACGCAGTTCCGTCTTTATCGTTCTGTTGGAATATCACTGTCATGTGTTTCTGGCGGGATCTGGTTCCATCTTTATTATTCTGTTGGAACGTCCTTGTCGATGTAATTTCACTTTTGTGCTTTGGTTATTATTATTATTCTGTTGGAATAACGCATACATCTGTCAAATCTGCATCGTGGTGATTTCTTTTGTTATTCCATTCTTTATTATCTGGGTTAGTTAAAACTTTGACTTATATCTTCATGAAATTAGTAGAATATCGGCGATATTTGCGTTTATCCAATATCTTTTCATGGAAATATTCTTCGATCGTTCTTGAATTTTACTTCTCTGAAAGCGATGATCGTATTGACAATTTGGGCGTTAATAATTAAATGGATTAAATAATTCTTGAACTTGTTTTATTGAATTCTTATGTCGTTATCAATCATCCTCACATTATATTATATTATCTTTTGAACTTTACGATGCGTAGATGAACTTAGTATGATTATAATGAGGATCATTCGGTATAATCGTGACTTGATATAAATGATGTGACAAAAGTTACCGATGGCGCGTAATGCGATGATGGATAGTTTTGGTATGATTATGGCCAGGGGGTGATTCGGTATAGTCGTGACCATTGATAACTTGATGAAAATCTTTGGCCAGTAGTGCGAGGATGATTAGATGTGGTGGTTTATTTATTAAAATTAGCCTCCGGTGATAAAAATTGATGAAAACCTTTTAAAGCTAAAAGATAGTAGATTTTATTCTCTCTTGACTTTTTTAATGGATTACGTATTATTCCTGCAGATTAAACTGTTTATCATTGTATTTTATCGGTTTACACTTATTTGTTGAAAGTAATGATAATTTATTCTGCGTTATCTTACCATAATATTTCTTCTTGAAATTTGAGTTAAATTTCACCTTTCTTTCTTTCATTATTCTTGGAAATGAGAACATGTAAATTTTAACAGTCGAGGAGCGTAAGAAATGGTCAGGAGGATAGCGTTAGTAGTCCTCATTATTACGTGAAATAGTGTGATAATAGTTGTAATGAGAATTTCCTTTTGAGTTTGTATAATATCTAGTAAACAATATTTGTATTCAAATTACGCTTTATGTAAGTATTATATGCTGACAGTTAGGTTAGTAAGTTGTATTTGAATTTATGTCTGTAGTATAAGTGGCGGCCAAGAGATGGGTGATTTATACTTAATTTTAGGCGTATATAAAGATGGGTGATATATACCTAATTTTGGAGGTGTCATATATATATATATATATATAAATTTATTCGTCTAATTACAATTTATTTTAAACATAATTTATATAACTTATACAATATTTAAGACTTAATATTTATTACACATAAGTATTTTTTACTCGCGTGTCGCTATCATGTCATCAATTTTTTGATGTGACACTATCAATTTAGAAATAATCAAAAAAAAATTAAAAGTTTTAAAAAATATTTGAGAAGACAATCCCAAAAATGAGAAATAATTTTTAAAATAAAAAAATGTTGTATAAATTTAAGATATTAAAATAATAATAATAAACTTTTATCTTTACACGGATGAAGTAACACTTTAGATTGCGGGTTTTGTGGTGCAGAATTGGATAGGGGTGGCGTGGGGTGGGGTGGCGTGGGGTGGGGTGGGGTGGGGTGGGGTGGGTGGGGGGTATCACGTAAAAGCTGTGTGTGGCTTTTACTCCCGGCCACCTCGATTCTCGTGAGGAGGAGTCACGTGTCCCACAATCCAAGCTGGAGTCTTGGACTTTTTCTAAGTAGAATTGTAAAATTGGGAAAGTAACACAAAAAGATTCGATTATAATTAATTAGGGACCCACACAATTATTTACTCCATATGGTGGGTTGTTTTTTCTTGATATTCACGAGCGGAATCTTCTATAATCACGGAAGAAGCTCCGTTTCTCTTGTACCCGCGAACTCTCCTTAGAACTTTTCTTTTTTAGTAGTACACTACATATTATAGTTTTATATAAAAATTAAGAAAACAATACTATTAATTGTTTATAATATTTTTTATTATATTTATTTTATACTTTCTTTTATCAATAATATTTTTTTATGAAAGATAATTTTAAAAAAGATTGTACTTAACTAATTCTCCTAAATTATATAAAATATCTAATAATTTAGAAAATAAACTCAAGCGCTGTCAGTATCATCTACCCATTAAAATGAAGGAAGCCACATAACTTAAAACATGATTAATTTTTTTTAAATGTACGTGATTAGACAGGTACTAATATAAAGCCGACTTTTGAGAACTTAGTTTGTCATAAACAACAATTAATATTAGTCTAATCAGTGAAATCACTAACAAATTGATCATTAATTAACTAAATTAGGCCGCCCCCACCCACTCAATTTAATTTGGTCAAAATTTGAATATCATTGTTTCCATTGATAATTATAGTTAATAATATTTTAATAATGTATTTAATATAGTAAACGACTAATCTTTGGCCAATTTTGTACTTAGTTGTACTGTTTGAGTAGTTTATGATAATATATAGTTAATACAAAATTAAATTAATTATAAAATTTAAAAGTAAGTAGTTTGTTGAGTTTACTATAATATATATTGTTGGTAGTGATCGCTTTTCGTTATTAAATTTTGAAACTTAATGGTTTTTCCTCGAATTATATTACTTTTGTCTGTTGATCTAGAATGATTTGTTACGATTCTTGATTATTCTATTAGGTCCTTTTTGGTTGGATCCCAGGCGTGGTGAATCGTTTCTATTATTTGAGCTAGTCGTTAAATTGGTTCATTATACAAATTGTTACTTAACCCATCTTTGATAGAGTAATCATTACACCAAATAATTAGTTGATTATATGTTCGCCACCTTCTGCGTATGCATTAATGAGGATGGGACTCGAGGAATGCCGTGATGTGAGCAAACGAGTAGTAGCGGTAGGGAGGTGAGTATGTGACGCCTCAAAATAGGTCCATTCCATCCAACCCATTCTCGAAGTCATGCAAATATATAGTATGAAATAACTAAAACTTTATTAATACATTTGTCGTGCAAAAATCTGACAACATATATATCTTGTGAGTTTAAATCTGATTATTGTCTTCTAAACAATATACATACCCAAATAAATCCTCATCACAATTATTTATACATTATTTTACAAAAATTGTGAGGACTACTTAATATACTCTCTCTGTAACCTTCATTCCATCTGTGAAATTAAGACTACACTACATTCTCGCCTCTCAAGAAGAAAATGGAACAAAAGGAAAAGGGTGAAATTAACTAGCCCGGTAAAGAATATTATGGACTAAGATAATATACAACAAATTATCGTTAGTCTTGACGAGGAAAAATCTAATAGAATACTGATAGACAATGGGCTTTAAATCAACAATGCAATTGGAAACAACAATTCATTAAAAGAGTTAAGTAGAGAATCTGTTATCATCTTCTATATATGAATTTAAAAGTTCATCGTCGATATTTTATCCTCAGAACATCAATCAATATATATCCGGAATCAAATATTCATCTTTGCACTACTGGAGCAAAGATATTCATTAATTAATCGTGTTCATCTAAACACTGCTCATCTTTCATCTGCTATCACTGACAAAGATATTAATCAATCGGTCGTGTTCATCTCAACACTGCTTCTTTCTGTTCTACGCGCCAAAGATATTCATCAAGAAATCATTCATCTTTGCACTACAAAAAGGTATTCAATAATATCATCATTTAGGATGAGGATGATGAAAATTATTTTAAAAAAAACGAATCCAGGTAAACAAAAGAACAAATATTAAGGATTCAGTATTTTAAACAATCCAAGTTCAAAAATACTTCATAAGTAATCGAGTGGAGTAAAATTCAAGAATGATCAAAATATGGATACAATCAAAGCTAGTATCCATAATAGATATTTTGGACAAAAAGAAGAAATTTCATTTTTCTATTGAATAGTCTTGGTGATTCGTGAATAGTCTTGAGTATCGTGAATAGTCTTGAGTATCGTGAATAAGAATCTCAACACCAAAAGATAGAAATTTTACAAAAAAACATCTTCACGCTTAAATGAATAGTACTCGTGAATAAGAACTCATGAATAAGTAACTGATATGAAAAAGTTCCAAATTTGATAAAATTTCCAACCAATATTTCTAAGATAATGATATTGAAGAAATAATATCATTTTCAATAAAATAACATCCCTTACCTCGAAAGACAAGATCTTCAAGTTGAAACAGGATATAGGCTATGACTTGAACTTGCACCGAGTAGCAATACTCAAAAGATACTCAAAATACTCACAAGAATACGCTTCGATAATATAGAGAGAAAACTTGAGTTTACGGTTGTGATTTTCAGTCTAACCCAAGACCCTATTTATAGGAAAATGCTTAGAACACCAAGAAAAAGTAAAATTTAATATAATAATATTATATATATTACAAATTCTCTACGCACATTTTGACAATTGATTTCAGCTTATCTTGCACATGCTAGGGCTACCCACAAAACAAAAAAAAAAACGTTTTTCCTATTTTAAATATTTTAAACTTCCAAAAATTAATTATTTCGGAGCTTTGGAACTTCAATAATTCATAATAAATAGCCCTTTTATCGGAAAATTCAAATCTCTCGGTATTTATTGGAAATTCAATTCTCTACAACTTTGCGGAAAGAAAGTTTTTCTAAATTCCAAATGCGAAATTCGACCAAAAATCCAAAAATAGGCGATTTTACTGTTATAATCAAATTTCAAATCCAAGAAATAGGGTCCACATGGAACACACAAAACATGTGTTAATCATTTAATGCAACAAGAATACTCTTCCTCCTCATATACTCATATATCCCACATTCATTGTAAAAATATCACCATTATTATACTATTAAAATATAATAATATATTTAAATGAATTATTTTATCGAGAAAAGATAAAATTTCAATTTTCAACAATTGTCACATTAAAAGTTTTCTCCATCTATATCCACATAAAATCAATATTTTCTCATCATATAAATCAATAATTAATTATTCACAAATAATATTACAGAATCACAAGATCTTGTGAACCGTGTAGTTCCCTGCGGAAAGAGGGCTTTCCAATAAGGATCTCTCCTTACGGTAGCATTGATTAGGTGACCAAACCTCTCCTTGAGATGAACTTTCTAGACATTGCCAATAATGTTATCCAATAATATTTTTCGAGATAATATGAATTATTGCTCCGATAATGGAAAATCTTGTGTAATGACAATTTATTGAAACAACAATAATATAAAATATCAATGCAAAGAATTATTGAATCAATAAAATAAAATACTAAACGGTAATTTACGTAACAATTATTGAGTAGTGCCTTCTTACGTAAGAATCAATAATTGGTGCAATACCGCAGGTATCTTCTTGCTCAACAACGCAGCGTTATTAGTGTGTTTTAACCACCGGGTATTCCAACAATGATATTGAGAATAACTACGCCGTTATTTATAAACAACTTATATTGTCGTTTTCTTCATCCAATCGCTTTTTAGTTATGGGGCCCACAAAAGATCGCTACTATCGTCGCGAATATTTCCAACGCATTTAATATTCCACGACGAAACGAATATTCCCTAACAATAATGAATATTTTATAACCACTTGCTTATTCAAAATATTTGCATATTTTACCCATAACTATCCATATTAATCAAATCAACCCTTACTATTTTAAAATAATAAATAGAGGAAAATAAATTTTATTTATTAATAATTTGGGGTCTTCTGACCTCCCTCCTTATGAAATTTAGTCCTCGAAAATTGGCGTGCGATACTGATGTTTCGAAAAGATGAAGATACCTCACTTTCATTTTCGTTTCCAACTCTCAGGTCATTTCCTCTATAGCATGGTTTCTCCACAAAACTTTAACTTGTTGTATAACCTCGGTATATAGGACATGTTCTTTCCTATCCAAGATCTTGACAGGTACCTCCTCGTACTATAAGTCTTCGGTTATCTCGTCCGGTTCTAACTCAATGACGTGGTTCGGCTCGTCCACATATTTACGTAACATTGATACGTGAAAAACGTTATGAACACGTGTCATACTTGGCGGTAAAAAGCAGTCTATAGGCCACGATTCTATTCGATCGAGAATTTCAAATGGATTAATAAATCGAAGGTTTGAGCTTTCCTCACCTCACCGATTCTCGCTTTTGAAATAACAACTTCTTGCACCTCCTTCTTCAAGTTCATCACCCACTCGTTGTGTAGCTTGAACATCTTTAACTTTATCGATTAAAAGTCGATTATACTCGTATATCATCAATGTGGGTACCTAGAGTTTTCATCTTCATCTCTATTATTTGTAAATTATCTGAAATGAGTCTTTGACAATATCGTATTTCGTGCTTGTATACGATCTTCTACTCAACACGCCGCGGCTACCACGTTCGCTTTTCCGAGGATGGCGTGGTGAACATGTCTTTGAAATGGGTCTCTCTTGAGTTCTTGAAGCTCTTCCCACATTTCTTGCTCCATTCGAATTTTGTATCTCTACGAGTCACCAAGTTAATGGAATAGCGATTCGAGAATATCCTTCAACGAATCTCCGATAATAACCAACTAAGCCTGAAAGCTACGTATTTCGATTCACCGACTTAGGTTGTTATCAATCGTGACTCATATCCCAACCTTGGATAAGACGTTACAATGACACCTATCGGTTTACTATCGCATACGAATATGGTGTCCCCTACGAGAGTTCGGCTTTGTGCATTCCACAAAGGAATTCACCAGATAAAGGCTCGTACCAAATTCTATAGTTGAATTTTTAACTCACGAAGTTCAATAGAGCCATTCGATATGAGATTTTAGAAATAAGTTTTATCACTGGGGTTTAAAGTCGATACAAAATTTAATATCGAACTTTAAGAGTAAGCCAAGAAATTCTTCAGAAATACGTCGGGAAAAATCAATAACAACAGGAATATTATTCAAATCGGCGTGTCTTTATTCAAATCCATAACATGGACTAAGAAAACTTGACATCCGTAATAAATGAATGACTTCATGGCTTGATATGAAAATGTTTGACTTCTGATGGTTTGATTGCTTGAATTGAATAACGAGTTGCTTAAGAATATGAAAACTAACAACCTTAGAAAGTAATCAATTTTGCATGATGAGTAGTTAACCTTAAAATCACATCAAAAGCAAATATCTCTATAGAAATAAGGTTAACGGGTAATGTGATAGTGCCAACTGAATCAAGCAAGATTTCTAAACAACGGATGTAATGAAAGTTTCTCTAACAGAGTCTCCATAAATAGGTCAAAGTCTAATTTCTCCGTAGTCGAGTTCAAGCGTTGAGTGCAAGCAAGAGAGATAAAAGAATGGGTAGAACCAGGTTCTCTAGTAAGGTATAAACTTTGCAAGAATTTATAATTAACTAACTTGCGTGCTAACTTCGCTCGGGTTCCTCACATTTTGATGAAGTCGCCACGACAAACGCTCTTCCAAGAACTGTTGACTTTGACTTTTCCGGGACATCCTTTTGAGTCACCATTCATTGGATCGGGTTTCGATCCAAAGACAATCTCGAAGCAATATATCCTTCTTTTCCACAATTATAGCATACCTTAAACCGTTGTGGGCGGTTTGGTGATATATCCCTCTTTCCGCATTTTGTAACATACGATAGGTGGTCTTTCTCCTCCCTTGAAACCGATTCTTCTTTGGCGGCGTCTTCACATAGTCGTTGTTGAATCTCCTCTTTTAAAATCTCCTCCCGACTCGCTTCTTCTATTTTCATGGTCATGATTACCACCAGAGTGGTTACCACCATTGTCCGTATTCTTCTTTCTCCGTTGGTTATCGTTATTCTAATGACTGCTATCTTCGGTATGATCCTGGTTATGGTCCCTTAGTTGAACGTACTCGTTATCTCGCTTCTAACAATGAGCCACCTCGCTGACAACATCCGAATAGAGAAAAATTTATGAGAAATGAGATCTTGACGTATGTGGGGTTTCAAACCTCTAAACATCCGCGTCATCGTTCCTCATTCTCCACCAAATGAGGTGCAAACCTGGATAACTCCGCGAACTTCGCCTCGTACTGGGACACCATCATGTTATTCTGCTCCAGTCTAATAAACTCCACTTCCTTCATATGATGAATACGTTCAGGGAAGTACTTGTCATTGAACTATTTCTGAAACGTCTCCCATGACATCTTTGAGTGCGAAATTTGGATGGGTGCGCTTCACGATTCCCACCAATGTCTGCCTCGTTCTGAAAACATAAAAGTAGCGAATGGAAATTTCTGTTCCTCCGTGCATCCCAAGACATCGAATATCTTGGTAATTTACTTGACCCATGTTTCCGCCATGATCGGATCTAGCTTTCCCTTAAATTCTGGTGGTCCCAACTCTTTGAACTTGCTTTGTGACAACCCGTAATTTCTATCATTTCCTCCTATATTTTGAACACGAGTCTCCCTCGTCGATTTTTGCGTGAATCGCAAAAAAGCTTCTAAACATCCCTCATTCATCATCTGCTTTCGGTGGTATTGTTCACAGAGAGGTACATTGTCGACTGTTGCGTTCTCCTCATTGGTAAAAGACAGCATCTCCACGGTCTCATTTACTCCATTGTTAATATTCTCGATCGACATTCTCAAATCACATCATAAAACAAGGGTTAATTAAATCAATATATCACATAATATCCCTATATCTTGACCAACTAATAAATAAGCTTAGGTAGGACACACTTAGCGAAGGATTTACTCGTCTCTCCCTCCTAGTTCTATTCCCGATATCCGCCGGAGATCATATCCTAAGCTCGATACCAACCGTGGCGCCCCAAAATAGGTCCATTCCATCCAACCCATTCTCGAGTCGCCAAATACATGGCACGGAAATAACTACAACTTTATTAATAAATTTGTCGTGCAAAATACGACAACATATATATACATGAGTTTAAATACAATTATTGTCTTCTAGACAATATACATACCCAAATAAATCCTCATCACAATTATTTATACATTATTTTACAAAATTGTGAGGACTACTAAATAACTCTCTCTGAACCTTTATTCCATACCTCTTTAGTAGTAGTCGCTACACATTCTCGCCTCCCAAGAAGAAAAATGGAACAAAAAGGAAAAGGGTGAGCTCAACTAGCCCAATAAAGAATATTATGACTAAGATAATATACAACAAATTATCGTTAGTCTTCAACAGGGAAAAATCTAATAGAATACAATAAATAACCAGGTTTTAAATCAACAACTGCAGTGGAAACAACAATTCATTAGAAGAGTTAAGTAGAGAATACAAACTATCATCTTCTATATATGAATTTAAAAGTTCATCGTCGATATTTTATCCTCAGTAACATCAATCAATATATATCTGGAATCAAATATTCATCTTTGCACTATAGGACAAAGATATTCATCAGTTGGTCATGTTCATCTAAACACCTGTTCATCTTTGCACTACGGGCCAAATATATTAATCAATCGGTCATGTTCATCTCAACACTGCTCATCTTTGCTACTACGGGCCAAAGATATTCATCAAGAAATCATTCATCTTTTTTACTACAGGGCCAAAAGATATTCATGAATATCATCATTTAGGATAGAGGATGATGAAAAAATATTTTAAAGAAAACGAATCCAAAGTGAAACAAAAGAACAAATATTAAGGATTCAGTATTTTAAACAATCCAAGTTCAAAAATACTTAATAAGTAATCGAGTGGAGTAAAATTCAAGAATGATCAAAACATGGATACAATCAAAGCTAGTATCCATAGTAGATATTTTGGACAAAAGAAGAAATTTCATTTTTCATTGAATAGTCCGTATTCGTGAATAGTCTTCAGTATCGTGAATAAGAACTCATGGCGCCCCAAAATTAGGTATCGTCACCCATCTTGGGTCGCCACTTACATGGTACATAAATTCAAATACAACTTACTAACCTAATCGTCAGTGTACAATACGACATAAATCGTGAGTTTGAATACAAATATTGTCTACTAGATATTATACAAACTCAAAAGGAGTCCTCATTACAACTATTATCACACTATTTCACGAGAATAGTGAGGACTACTAATGCTATCCTCTGGACCATTACTCTCGCTCCCCGACTCGTCCCCAAATATGTTCTAATTTCCACAAAGAACGAAGTGAAAGAAAGGGTGAGCTCAACTAGCCCAAGAAGAAATATTATGACTAAGATAATGCGTAATAAATTATCATTAGCCTTCAACAGATGTTAAACCGATAAAATACAATAGACAACAGGTTTAATCTGCGTGAGAATATGCGATCCATTAAAAGAGTCAAGTAGAGAATAAAATCTACTATCTTTTAGGTTTTAAAAGGTTTTCATCAATTTTTTATCGTTTGAGACTCGACTTATAAATAAACCACCACATCTAATCATCCCATGCACCACGGGCCAGGATTTTCATCAAATTATCAATGGTCATGACTATACCGAATCACCCCCGGTCATAATCATACCAAAAACTATCCATCAATTTGCATTACTGTGCCACTGAGGACTTTTATCACATCATTTATAACAAGCCGTGATTATTATACCGAATGATCCTCGGTCATAATCATACTAAGTTCATCTATGCACGTAAGCGAAAAGATAACATAATATATCATGAGGATGATGACAATGACATAATAATTCAATAAAACAAGTTCAAGAATTATTTTATCCGAGAATTAATAACGTCCCAAATTGTCAACAAGATATCTTTTTTTGTAGAGTAAAATTCAAGAATGATCAAAGAATATTTCCATGAAAAAAGATCTTTGGATGAAACCACAAATATCAAGGATATTCTACTAATTTCATGGAGTATAGAAGTCAAAGTTTTAACCAACCTGGTATAATAAAGAATGGAATAACAAAAGAAATCACCACGCATGCGGTGCCAGCATGTATGAGTTATTCCAATGTAATAATAATAACGGAACCAAAGTCGGTGAAATTCACACGCAAGCAGTGATGATCCAACCAGAATAATAAATGTTTGAATAATAAACAATGGAACCAGTCCTGTGTAAAACACACGCACGGTGATATTCCAAATGTAATAATAAATGCGGAATAATAAACAATGGAACCGGTCCTGTAAAACACACGTATATGATATTCCAACGTAATAATAAAGAATGGAATAATGAAGAAGATCACCAAGTATAGGGGATTCCGCGTATACTGAGTTATTCCAATGAGAATAAATAAGGATGGAATAACATAAGGATTTCACCAAGTATAGGGTATCACATATATATACGGAGTTATGTATAGGGTATACCACTTTTACGGTTATTCCAATGAATAATAATGAATGGAATAACGAGAGGTTCTCTTCATGAATACAAAGCGAATAATATCCCTTACGGATACAACAAATAATACCCTTACCGTAGTAAAGACACCTTTGGATATCAAAGTAGTGAAAGTACTAGAATACTCTTTCTTCTTTCTCTACTACATAGATTTTCTCTACTAGCTTCTCTCTATAATTTCTCTCTCTAGTTTGGTTGAATTAAATGAAAATAATAAAGGAATGAGCTTCTATTTATAGGAAAATAGAATCGTAGTAATTAATCCATGAATCATCCAGATTGATTTACTTTTAATCGACGGTCCATATTTAAAAGCAAAATCTTTTAAATAAAATATAATATATTCTATTTATATAAAACATTTTACTATCAAAACACTATGCAACACTACGCAAAAACACTATCTGTACTATGCGTAATAAAATATAATATATTCTATTTATAGAATAACTTTAATAAAGTATTACATTTTATATAAAAGATGTTTACATTTTATTACGTTAATAATACTGAATAAAACAAAACGTCATTATCGCTTATAATAATTCATATTCTTAATCGATGATAATGGAATCAAACCGGTGACTTCTCACATAAAGTCGATAATCAATACCGGTATCTTACTTACGCAACCACACGTATTCTTGTACTTTTACTACCGAAAGTAGTTCAACAAGATCAACCAGAAACTTCCGTCGTTATTTCAATAAAATATTTTTGTCGCTTTTCTCGATCAGACAATAATTTTGTTGTGGGGTCCACCAATGATTGAGTAGTTAATGCGAATATTCCCCTCGCTAAACCGAATATTCCCCACCAATCGAATATAATATAACCACTTGCATACTTTGCAAAATTTATAAATCTACCCACAACTATAATATTATCTCAAATTCACACCATAATATTAAAAATTATTTCGACAAATTTAAATCTTTATTGATAAAATCTGGGTCTCACAAACTCCGACACCAAAAAAGATAAAATTTCACAAAAAAACATCTTCACGCTTAAGTGAATAAGACTTTCGTGAATAAGTAACTCATGAATAAAAGAATCATGAATAAGAACTCGTGAATAAGTAACCCAGACATGAAAAAGTTCCAAATTTGATAAAAATTTTCAACCAATATTTCGAGCATAATGATATTGAAGAAATAATATCATTTTCGAATAAAATAACATCCTTACCTCGAAAGACAAGATTTTAAATTGAAATACTGGGATATAGGCTATGACTTGAACTTGCAATCCGTATAGCAATACTCAAAGTATACTCAAAATACTCACAAGAATACGCTTTCGATAATATAGAGAGAAACTTGAGTTTAAATTGTGATTTTCAATTCTAACCTAAGTCTTCCTATTTATAGGAAAATCTTAGAAACACCAAAGTAGAAAATTTAATATAATAATATTATATATATTACAAATTCTCTACGCATATTTTGACAACTGATTTCAGCTTATCTTGTACATGCTAGGGCTGCCCACAAAACAAAAAAAACGTTTTCCTATTTTAAATATTTTAAACTTCCAAAATCAATTATTTGAAGCTTGAGAACTTCAATAATTCATAATAAATAGCCTTTTTATCAGAAAATTCGAATCTCATGAGTTTTTATTGGAAATTCAATTCTCTACAACTTTGCGAAGAAAGTTTTCAAATTCCAAGCGAAAATTGACCAAAATCCACAAATAGGGCGATTTTACAAGTTTATAATCAAATTTCGATCAAGCAAGAAATAGGGTCAATCGACACACAAAACACACGTGTTAATCATTTAATGCAACAAGAATACTCTTCCTCCTCATATACTCATATATCCCACATTCATTGTAAAAATATCACCATTATTATATTATTAAAATATAATAATATATTTAAATAAATTATTTTATCAAAAAAGATAAAATTTCAATTTTCAACAATTGTCACATTAAAAATTTTCCATCTATATCCACATAAAATCAATATTTTCCTCATCATATAAATCAATAATTAATTATTCACAATTAATATTACAGAATCACAAGATCTTGTGGCGGTAGCTCCAGTGAAAGAGGGGCTTTCCAATAAGGATCTCTCGCTTCTTGGTATGATTAGGTTAGGTGACCAAACCTCTCCTGTATGTAACTTTCTTTAGACATTGCCAATAATGTTATCCAATAATATTTTTCGAGGATAATATGAATTATTGCTCAGATAATGGAAAATACCGTGTAATGACAATTTATTGAAACAACGGTAATATAAAATATCAATGCAAAGAATTATTGAATCAATAAAATAAAATACTAAACGATAATTTCATGTAACAATTATTGATTAGTAAGGCCTTCTTACGTAAGAATCAATAATGTGTGCAATACCGCATCTTGCTCAACAACGCGTATTAGTGTGTTTTAACCACCGGTATTCCAACAAAGATAATAACTTGAATAACTACGCCTGCTATTTTTATAAACAACTTATATTGTCGCTTTCTTCATCCAATCGCTTTTTCGTTATGGGGCCCACAAAAGACTACTGTCGTGCATTTAATATTTCCGACAAGATTTAATATTTCACGACCAAACGAATATTCCCAAACAATAATGAATATTTTATAACCACTTGTTTATTCGAAATATTTGCATATTTTACCCATAACTATCCACATTAATCAAATCAACCTTACTATTTCAAAATAATAAATAGAGGAAAATAAATTTCATTTATTAATAATTTGGGGTCTTCTAATTTCTTTGTTTTCTTTGAAATGACCAAGAGTGGGGAGATGTCGGGAGATAGTGGGTGGCTACGATGAACCCAGATTCCCAGGATACGATATAGGGCAAGGATCATACAAGAAGGTAAGTAACAAAACCTTACAACACACAATCATATTATTATTCTCTCTCAAGACTAAACATTATTTTTCCTCTATTTGTTAACCTCATGATCGCCGATCTCGACTCTCACGTCGGAATTATCCCGACAGTTCAATTCGTCAATTTTTGGTGTTGACATTGAATCTATCTATGAGGATATCGGACGCTATCTTTGGTGATTGGGGCGCTAAAAAAGATCTTGACGTTAACATATATATATATATTCGTTTAGCACATGTTGTTTTAATTTGGTGTACCAATTAAGCAATGGAGTGGGGAAGTAGCCAAACCCAAACATATGTTTTGAAGGCTACTTGTCACCTAATGCTCTTTATTTTCCATCCACACGTATCAATTATCGTCCAAAGTTTGGTGCCTATATTTACTGCATGGCACCAATTACAATTACAATTACAATTATAATTACAATTACAATTACAAAAGAGTATGTACGTAGTTTATCGGAAAGGAGATTTGTGGAGAGAATGAAAAGAACTGTCGATGGAGCCACCTCGAATCCACGAGGTTTGAGCTTGTCGTGATTGTTAAGGACAAATACGACTGGTTGGTTCCCTACCTATGTAATTACTCTATTAGTATTAGAGAACTACTAGTCCTTGTTTTAAAATTCGGACTGTTAAAATTGGAATCGGTCGACACTCTGGTCCGATTTGAATCAATAAATTATATTTTGGTCAAAAATTGGTTGACACAATTGATCACCGGTGACTCAATTGGTAAAACCGATTAATTGACTCAGTAAATCGATTTTTAATTTTTTTTAATATTAAAATTAACAATTTTTATATTATTGTAACTTCACTTTATTATGTTTTAGTTCATAAAAATATTATATTTAAATTTTCTATTAATTATTAATAATATATATATTTTATATATTAATAACATTATTGAGTTAATAATAATTTTACCTAATTGGACTAGTAACACATTAACTCAGTTAGTTGAACAGTTCAGATCTGAAAACTTCTTACTTGGAGTACTTATTTAGATCTCAAATGAGCTGAGCTGAGCTGAGCTGGCATGCAATCATTGATCCATCAATCAACCTATGAAGTTGTCATGCATGCATGATGACATGTCTTCCACTTCATATGTGGACAAAGATGCTGTTTGTTTAGAACTGAATACATCTGAATGGTTGAATCGATCAATCATTAAGTGCGTTTATTTTGTAAAAAAATCGTCTGAATGACTGAATCGATCAGATAATTGAGCTAAATGACTAAGTAAAATTTTTTTGACTGAATTAACAGCTGAATAAAAAAAAGTTATAAATTTTAAAAAAATATTAACTATTATATATATTAAGTAATATTAAATACATTTACAACAACTTTAAATTTTTTCAAATGGATAAAATAATAAAATTATGTTATTCAGATGTTTGAGACATGTTAATTATCAAATAACTTATTTAATTCAGATTCAGATTCAAATTCAAATTCATTTAGTTTTTAATTTTTTATCAAAGAATCCCTAATTCAAATAGTAACTCTTAAGAATGTCGTGGGTTGCTGACGTGTAGGTGACATTCAAATAGGGACTGACTCAGAGCTAATGCAGCAGCTACGTGTAACCATAAAGCATCTGCACAATACAAATGGAGTTTTATTTGTTCATTCATCTAATAAAATAAAATGAAATTTATATTTTTACATATATTTTTAATATTATTAAATCTTTTTTGCGTGATAAAAAAGTTGGTCTCAGCTTCATGTGAGAGGGATATTATTATAAATTTATGTAGAAATAACGTTCTCCGAAATAAAATCTTAGTTTCCTTTTCTTCATATTTAACATTTTGATATACGTAAATCTTAATATTTAATTTTTTAAAGGAAAATAATATGTTTTGCGGAGATAAACATTAGTAATAACTTTTTTAATAAATGTATGTAATTCGACAGAAAAGTAGTCAAAATTTAATACTACATCAAAGATGAAAATGTAGTGTATTTGGATGACTTAAAAACTTAAATAATTTTTTTTAATTTCAAATTTTTTCTTAATTTCCTTTTAACTCGGGTTTTCAAGATTGACTGAAAAATTCTAATCCTATTTAGTCATCTCACTAAATTTCTACTAGATTAAGGAATAGACCATTTGCAAGATATATTCTTCAGTTATACTCCCTCCGTTCTTAAAAGATTATCATTTTAGAAGAAAAAATTTATTTTAATTTATTTATCGTTTACAACTTTTTAGGAGAATAAATTATTTACTTTCCTATATCACCCCTACATTTTCTCATTGTCCCAAAAAATTCTCTCCCTTATATTAATACTACCTCCGTCCCACAATAAGTATTTTTTTAGGCTTAATATTTTTTTTCAAAATAAGTTATGTGTTAGAACTCCAATACAATTTTTGCAATATTTTCTCATATATGCCCTTATGCATTCAATGGTATTTATTGCATCTTACCATCACTACAATTAAATAACACTCATTAACTTTTCAACTTCAAAGAAAATATGTTAAGGGTATTTTTGCCATTTTAACTTGTGTATTATGTGTGATTTAAACTAAAAAATCACTTATTATGGGACGGAGGTAGTAATTTTTAATTTCTTATAAAGAGGTAGTAATAAAATTTTAAACAAATTTTAATTGTTAAATGATAGTTAGTATAAATGAATTTTTTAATTTATGTTCAAAAATCTTAAACAAAAATTTTTTAGGAACAATATTGTAAAGTGTTTGGCCGGGTGAGAACGTTATTAGGACAAGAATCTTACTCCCTCCGTCCCATGATAAAAGTCCCTATTACTATTTTGGGTAGTTCCATGTTAAATGTCTATTTTTCTTTAATAACCAAACTTTTACACATATTTTCCTATTATACCGTAGCATTAAATACCTCATACTTTTCTTATTCTAATTCCCTCTTCATATTTAATGACATTATTATGGATAATTTTATCATTTCATTTATCTTCTTAATATGCGTGAAAAATCCTCTTAATATGCGTGAAAAATCCACCAGAATTTTTATCATGGGACGGAGGGAGTATTTGGTAATATTATTAAGAATCTAAAGCACGTATTTTAACCAATTGGTCACGCCATAGATTAAGGCGGTGCCCAACCATTAGGTGCATGGACTACGAATTTGCTCAATGAATTGTTTGGTTTTCATTTTTACCCGGCAACATATTTTGTGTTTTGGTCACATAAAGTGAGCTAGGAACCTTTTTTTATTTAATTTTCTCAATACATGTTTATTAATTTTTCTCAATTACAAATTTAGCAACAAAATCAACAAGTTACACGATTATATATATACGTGAACTGCATTGGGGCTTTCTTTTCTTGTATGCCACTCATTCTTAAACATTACCAATTAAACAAGTACCAAAAATCTACTTAATTACTTGGATTTATAGTTAGTTTAGGTAACAGTCATATCAATATTTCATAACCTATTTGCTGGTAAATTGTCATGTTGTAGTTAATTGCAAAGACTATACAAACTCGAAAGATTTGCAAAGAAGACCCTTTATTTCTTGGTAAATCAAAACAAGCCCTAAACCTCAATATTATTTTCATTTTTGACAGACTCCGGGACAGCTTATTAGTAGTACAGGAGTACGACTGCTGATTAATGGTCACTCTGGTGGTCCAGGATCATTGATATCACAATATTTCATGTCCAAATTTTTACATTGACATGAAAATATAAATAAATAGCTACTTATATTTGCACCCTCCTTGTGATTAAGATAACGACTTCGAGCATGGTCAAGTCGGAACGATATATGAAAGAGACTCTTAAAAGTTATCGAAGTGAACAATAGAGTGTGTTGCTTCTTATAAAAAAAATCGTCAATGTTGTGTGAAAGAGTGGCGGGGATTGAATAACTGGGCTCAGGAGTACAGTAAACATAGTGTAAAAAGTGGGGTCGACCTTCTAGTTGTTTCTTGAATCCGAAATAGAGGATGTACTTGGGTTCTCCCAGTGACTAAAAAGTGTAGCTTGCTTAAATTTAACTGTGGTTTGCGTTGGAGGAAGAACTGGATCAAAAAAAGTGGAATTCTAGTCAATTGAAAGGATCAATGCAGAGATCTTTTAAATTTCATTAGTAATGAGGATTCAAAATATCACATTAATCAATCAGCAGAGTCGTTCCTGAGCACGGACGAGAGGGTGGACCGCCCCCGATCAGAAGGGCCCCAAATTATTTATATAATTTTGAACATTTGATTGAAGTTTTTGGCTCGAAGAAGTATCTTTCAATTAATGTATTCTCATATATTTTGTTGTAGTTAAAATATTATGTTCTAAGCTCTGAAAATGCACTTTTGGACACAACTTATACTTTTTATTTATTAATTTTTACCTTTATTTTTGGGTGATGATTTTTTTTTAAAAAAATGTCTCGTTTTCATTTTTTGTGCTGAAACACCAAAATCTCAGGATGAGCTTTGTGAATCAACTTGTTCTCTTAAACCCCATCTAAAATTGTTTAACTAATTGGGACATTCATGGTATTGGACTTGGGCACGTTCGCGAAGGAATGCTTTTAGTTGGGCTCCATCAGTCCATAAGAGAAATATAAATAAAAAGCTAGTAGTATATGGGACCCCTAGAATACTATCAAAGTTTGTAACTTTGTGTCCAAAAGCAACTCGACCAAATTTTAATGGATTATTTGAATATCTAACTGTCGGCAAGTTTTGGTGGAAAGCCTGCTCAAGTGAAAATAATTATTAATATATTAATACACGTATCTATTTAATAAAGTACAAATAATTTTGAATTTTTTGCTCACTCAATAAATCATTTGGGCCGTCCAAAGTTTGAGATAAATCTCACCGTCCATACATCTATCTATCTATCTAATAAAATACAAATGATTTTGAATTTCCCGCTCACTCAATAAATCATCTGGGTCGTCCAAAATTTAGAATAAATTCCATCGTCCATACAGTTCCGGAGACACGGGACACAACTATTATATATATATAATAAAGGGTTTTGTAGACGGATTTTAAATGTTTGGCGTGAAACATGCAGTTAGTTAGTTGGCTTGAAAGAAATAAAAGAGATGGAGAGATCCGTTTTGGCCAACATTAATTAAGCAGAAATTAGTGATCATGGACAAGTAGTTAAGTTTCTAGTTCCAGATTCAACCAACCACCAGTTTTAATTTAAACTATTTTTACACCATTATATTATACCATAATATTGTATGGTGGCTTGCTATCTTTTTCAGTTTCATGCCATGAGATTAAGACATAATTTCGCTTAATCAAATTAGAATATATATTAGATGATTCAGCACCTACAAATTAAAGAGACGTAAAAGCAAGAGCAGCATGAACATGACATGAAAGAGTTAGCTAAAAGATTTCACATTTATAATAATAATACTATATATAAAAAATAAAAGATTATAACGGCGGCTAAACAGGTTGTAACAAACGAACATAATGGCCTCGGCCTCGCAGAACTACTAAAGATTGTCAACTTGAATCAAAATAAAGAATACAGCTTTTGAACTCCATTGATGACCTGAACAGATTCTTCAATATAACTGTTTTTCTTCTGGTAATGCGCAATATAACTCCCATATCCACTCCCTTAGCCTAAACAAAATGAAACTAGATAAATCTGGTATGCAGCATATCTTTTTGCTAGCTATTAAAATATCCAATTCCTCAAAGCAAAATGCTGCAAATAATAGTTCAGCACAAAGGCATTCCTCACAATATTTGTAAGACCCCAAATTATTAATAAATGAAATTTATTTTCCTCTATTTATTATTTTGAAATAGTAAGGGTTGATTTGATTAATGTGGATAGTTATGGGTAAAATAGGCAAATATTTTGAATAAGCAAGTGGTTATAAAATATTCATTATTGTTTTAAATATATTCGTTTTGGTCGTAGAATATTCAGATGCGGTTAAATATTCGCATTTACCATGCATGATCTTTAATAAATTTATAATAGAAAGCAATTGGATGAAGAAACGATAAATATAAGTTGTTTATAAATAAGAGGCGTGGTTATTACAGATTATCTTGTTGGAATACCCGTTGGTTAAAACACACTAATACGCGTTGTTGAGCAAGAAGACATGATGATGCACCAATTATTGATTCTTACGTAAAGGCGCGCTTACTCAATAATTATTACGATGATTACTTGCCGGTATTTTATTTTATTGATTCAATAATTGCTGCGATAATATTTTATATTACTTGTTGTTTCAATAAATTGTCATTACACAAATATTTTCCATTATCTTGACAATAATTCATATTATCCTCAATAATATTATTGGATAACATTATTGGCAATGTCTAGAAAGTTACATGCACAGGAGAGGTTTGGTCACCTAATTACGCCATGAAGAAGAGAGATCCTTATTAGAAAGCCCTCTTTCTCAGGAACTACTGATTCTTAAGATCTTGTGATTCTATAATATTATTTGTGAATAATTAATTATTGATTTATATGATGAAGAAAATATTGATTTTATGTGGATATAGATGGAGAAAATTTTTAATGTGACAATTGTTGAAAATTAATATTTTATCTTTTTCTGATAAAATAATTCATTTAAATATATTATTTTAATAATATATTAACTATGATATTTTTATAATGAATGTGGGATATATGAGTATATGAGGAGGAAGAGTATTTTTTGTGGCATTAAATGTTTAACACATATTTTGTGTGTTGGTGGACACAATTATTAATCAAATTTGATTATAGCTTGTAAAATCGCCTGCTTTGTGGATTTGGTTAATTTCTGCTTGGAATTTGGAAAAACTTTCTTACGCAAAGTTGTAGAGAATTGAATTTCCTATAAAAATCGCGAGATTCAAATTTTCCGATAAAAGAGCTATTTATTATGAATTATTGAAGTTTGATTATATCGGGTGTGAATTGATTTTTGGAGTTTAAATTATTTTGTTAGAAAAATGTTTTTTGTATTTTTTGGACATCATTAACATGTGTGGCTGGTGTTTTTGACCAAAAGGTGGGCTAAGAAAAATTTGTATAATTATATTAATATTATATTCAATTTTCTGCTTTTTGGTGTTCTAAAGCAATTTCTTATAAATAGGGTCTTGGGTTAGAATTGAAAATCACACCAAAAAATGAAGTTTTCCTCTCTATATTATCGAGCGTATTCTTGTGAGTATTTTGAGTATACTTTTGAGTATTGCTATACGGTCTGAAGTTCAAGTCATAGCTTTATATCCTAGATTTCAACTAAGATCTTTTGTCTTTCGAGGTAAGGGATGTTATTTTATTCGAAAATGATATTATTTCTTCAATATCATTATCCGAAATATTGGTTGGAAATTTTTATCAAATTTAGAATTTTTTCATGACGGGGTTACTATTCATGAATTACTATTCACGATTCTATTCACGAGTTACTTATTCATGAGTTCTTATTCACGAAAATCTTATTCACGAAAGCGTGAAGATATTTTTTGTGAAATTTCTATCTTTTGGTGTCTGAGTTACTATTCACGATATCTGCACTATTCAATTTAAAAAAATGAAATTTCTTCTTTTTGTCCAAAATATCTATTATGGATACTAAACTTTGATTGTATCCAGTGTTTTGATCATTCTTGAATTTTACTCCACTGATTACTTATGAAGTATTTTTTGAACTTGGATTGTTTAAAATACAAATCCTTAATATTTGTTCTTTTGTTTCATTGGATTCGTTTTCTTTGAAATATTTTTCATCATCCTCGATTCTAAATGATGATATTCTTGAATATCTTTGGCTGTAGTGCAAATGAATGATTTCTTGATGAATATCTTTGGCGTAGTGCAGAAGATGAGCAGTGTTTGAGATGAAACATGACCGGTGATCGAATATCTTTGGCCGTGGTCTGAAAGATGAGCAGTGTTTAGATGAACATGACCATTGATGAATATCTTGGCTCCCCGTAGTCAAAGATGAATTTTGATTCCGGATATATATTGATTGATGTTACGGGAATAAAATATCGACGATGAACTTTTAAATTCATACATGTAAGATAGTAGTTTGCATTCTCTACTTAACTCTTCAATGAATTATTATTTCATTGCGAATATTGATTTAAAATTTGTTGTCTATTGTATTCTATTAGATTTTTCCCCGTCAAGACTAACGATAATTTGTTGTATATTATTTTAGTCATAATATTCTTTTGAAATTTAGAATTGAATTCACCCTTTTCCTTGTTGTTCCATTTTTCTTCTCGGGAGGCGAGAATGTAGCGAAATCTTAGTGGGATATGGAATGAAGGTTAGAGAGAGTTGTTTAGTAGTCCTCGCCATTTTTGTAAAATAAATGATCAATAATTATGATGGGAATTTATTTGCATGTGGATATTATCTAGATGGCAATATCTCGTATTTAAACTCACAGATTTATATGTTGTAATAATAAAGTTGTAGTTATTTACATCACATTAATGTATTTGGCTATTTCGAGAATGAGTTGGATGGAATGGACCTATTTTTGTGGCGTCACAATATTGACTTCTAGGTGTCCCATTATTTTGTTGGATTAAAACTTTCAAATTAGTTTCTTTTTTTCTCTGGGCTCAAGTATAGGAAGAATGGCTTTTGGCCCCTTTCATCCGGTCTGTATATTTTGGATTTATACATGCACAGTTGTGATATTGGTTGCTAAATTCACGCATCTTCGACAGCTTTAAGGACATATAGCATGTAAGCTGGACTTCCAATGCTATTCACTTTGGAAGAACTGCCCCTGTTTCAGCTTCAGACATGCCATGGTGACATGGTCTGAATAATGTTAACCAAAATCTAGCAGAATGTGACAAGGATAACCGCGGAGTTTCCAGGAGGACTGGGAAACCACACACAAATCATGTCATGGCTCATTCTCTACTTCCAGATACACAAACGATGAGGTACCAAGACCCAGAAAATCATCAACGCAGAAGGTTTATTATAAACTATATACTTGGAATGATATTAAGATGACAGGACAAACAGAACAAACTCAAGGTTCCTGAAGAGTTGTACCATTTATTTAGGAAGATTTAACAAATATCTGTTCAGAAACATGAGTTCGGCACCTTTCCGGGCCAGTTTAAAACATATAAATATATAATTTATTATCACAAGGAAGGCAGGGAAAAAAAAGGCATCAAGTGCCTGAACCCATTCCCGGTGAGTTCTTAGTGTTGTTGTTAAAGGCTAAATAGTTTTATGGACAGAAAATCAGTTCAGGTCACTATAACAATTATAGGTCAAGCTCCTATCACTTTTTTCTGACACTGCAGCCAAATCACATTAAGTAAATGAAACTTCAAGTTCTGCATTTACTGGGTTGAAAAATGTTACAGATATTACATAGAGAAACTTGCATATTACCAAATTAAATCTCATAGCAATACTTGCACTCTGTTTCTTGAAGAATTAAAACCAAAATGCCAAACACTTGTAATAAAGACTTCCCTAATAGCTCAACATCTTATAAGTCACATTGCTCCTGCCAATAACAAAATATCATCAGACAAGTATAAGTGATAACCATGACCTCAAATAACGTAACTAGGATGGAATTATAAACCTTGATCAAAGGAATTCCAAAGAAAAATGATCAAATTTTACTTAAGAACTTACCAAACAGTTTTTTCATATGCACAACTCTGCCTCCATATCTAGCAAGAAACCAGAATAGACTCATGGCAGACAAAGTAAAACTGAAAAAAAATAATTCTCAATTGATAGGAAATTTGCAGCGCTTGAATTCCGTAACCAATTTCTGATCCCTAAACCCAACAAGAATTGGGCAAGTACTTCAAGAAAAAACCCAGCCTGATAAACAGTTGTGGCACTGATAATCTCGGAAAGAACACTCCTCCTTATCCTATTAGCATCCACAAAAACACTAGCCATCTCTTCCATCTGCGCCTCCACCGCCTCCCCAATCGCAATTTTCCCTTCCTCCGCCCTCCCTCCACATTTCCCCCATTCCCTCCCCACCAAATCAATAAACCCCGCCTGCGCGTCACGTGCACGTGCCACCAGTGCCGGCACAATTAGCCTCAGCCCACGTTCAATCTCGTCGATTTGGTTCATCAGCTTCTTTGACGGACTGTTCCACGCCATCACAACATGCCATGGCTTATCTAAAAGCTCAGAAAATTCCCCAACACGAATTACACGTCCATCATCATCATATTCAGCAATTTCTTCATCATTGTCGTCAAGATACGAGCGGAGGAGCTTGGCGAAGAGATAAGGGTGCAGATCGCCTAACCAGAGAAAGGGTTTTTCTAGGGAATTGCGCCAATCCGGGAAGAGGACTTGGGCGACGTCGTTTGAGGCGGCGGCGTCTAGGGCGTCGTAATAGCACTGAAAGTGGTGGTGGATCATTTCTACGTGTTTGGAGAGGAGATTGGTGGAAGAAGAGGAGGTGGAGGAGAGAGAACGGCGGAGGAGCGGTAAAAGGGTGTTCTTCAGGGTGTTTATCCATTCTTTGTAGAAGTCTTTAAATGGGCGAGTGGGTTTTTTCCGGCCGAAGAGAGCTGTAAGCATGAGAGAGAATTAAGCAATTAGGGGTTTAGGGTTTATCGTTTCTTGATGAAAGTAGAAGAAACAGAGGTAGAAGAACATATAAATGTAAATATATACACAAAACATGATTTAAGCGAAAGAGATAGAAGAAGACTTACAAATTGCTTTCAGCATATTGGGAAGATGAGATTGTTGAATGTATTGGGACCTTGGGTTTCTTTCTTAATTTCTTCCAAGAACAGAAGAAAAGAGAGAAACAGGGGATGGGTTCAATTGATAAATATTGGGAGTGGATTGAGGCGTTTATTTATTTTGAAATTAAACTAGCGGCAAATATATGTAGTTTCTAGTTTGTGGGGATTTTTCGAGGGAAAGGGCCTGTGTTTTTCAAAAAGCCGTTGGTTTTAGTAATACAATAAAATATAGGGAAGTGATATTTTTCCTCACATATTTTTTTTGAAGTTAAGTTTCGATGATAATGGCGTGCTAGGCGATTTCCCACAATCAATCACCAGTCGGTAAAGCTACATTTAAACACTCGACTTTTTGAGTTAAAGCGAAAACGTCACATTTTTCGTCCAATTTAACCGTGCGTGTATGTCACACGCCAAAAGCGCGTGAAAAAGGCTATAATAATTAAAAAAAACATGGAAAATGTCTGAAACACCCTTCTTCTTCCTCTCTTCTCCTCTTATTCTCCTTCAACCTTCAAACCCACCAACACTCTCGCTCATTTCATCATTTTCTCTGAAGCAGCGTAGATCCGGAGGGATTTAGCACAGATCCGAAGGGATTTAGCGCAGATCCGGAGGGATTTAGCGCAGATCCGACTTAAAGCAATGCTGCGATGAACACTCTCTTCTATATATACCCTTAAAGCAGCGCTAAATCCGGAGGGATTTACCAACTTAAAGCAGCGCAGATCCGGAGGGATTTAGGGCATTTATGAACACTCTCTTCAATATATACCCCTAACGGATCCATTCATTCCCACTTGGTGCAGTTCCATCTAAGAGCTGCCGCTCTCTCTTCCCAATTAGCTCATTGACTCTCTCTCCACCAAGCTCACCCGAAAGCACTTATCCAATCTTGAAAAGCTTCTTCAGAAGCAAGCTGAGCCCAGCTCACCCGACCCATTTCTTGTAGATCTCATATATTCTGGATTTACATGTTCTAGAATTTTAAAGCAGTGTTGCGATGTGTTAAATTATGGGCAAAAAGGTGAGGCGTGTATGGTTGAGATTAAAGGCGAGGTGATGTATTAAATTAATTGAGGGATCTATACATACATATAGATCATTATGTATGTATAGATTGGTTTTTGATTGAAAAATATTGTGAGTGTGACTTCGGGCAAAAAGCGAAGGATGTGTTAAATTAATTGAGGGATCTATACATACATGATGTCTTTAATTTAGTTATTCTGATTAATTTAGTTCCTCTTTAATTTAATTGTTGTTCCCCTTTTCTTGGGTATGAGAAGCTTTCTCCGATCTGATTTGGTTGTTCTTCCATCTTTAATTTGCTATATGGTTAGTTTTGGGTATGACTCAGTAATGCAACCCTTGTAATAATTTTGGGTATGACATATAGATCGCCCTCGTAATAATTTTGCACAAGATGGTGGTTATCAAGGTGGGTATAATGATGGCAGAGCAATGGCAAGTTATTAGTTATTTGTGTGAATTTGGGTGTAAAATTTTGAAGAATGACAAGAGCATGTATATTATTTGCTCTGTTTTGGGCCTCCCTTAATATTTGCAGTATATATGCTTTATAACTTCAATACAGAGTTTTGATAGAATTACTTAGTTTTTAGTAATCTTGTGATATGATTTGGTTCCTGGGGATTTGAATGATTGTGAGATTTATTTGATGAAAACATTTATATATAACGAAGAAATATTGTTTCGCTGCATTTGAGTTGATTAAGGTGTTTACTCTGTTTTTTGTTTGTTAGAAAAACAGAGAGAGAGAGATGAACAAGCATCTGTCTTTTATATATAACGAGGGTAATTAAGTCTTTATTCAACTTAAGTAACAGAGTTATGACAGAAAGCAGTTTTTCACTTCAACTCAAAAAATCGAGTGTTTAAATGTAGCTTTACTGACTACAGGTGATTAAATGGGAAACCGCCCAAACCCCAGGTGGTCATCTGAACTTAACCCTATTTTTTGACAAAAATATGGGAATTTCATTAAACATCCAAATTCAAAGCATTACAAATAAATTGAGGAGGAAAATCTCTCCAGATATGCGTATCAGACATAGAAATCGACGCACGTGCCAAAACATGAGCAACTGAATTTGCTGACCTACCAACAAAACACACACGACTATCCTCAATATCTTGGAGGAGTTGTTTACACTCATCAATAACATCACCAAGGAGACTAAGAAAAGAAACTTGCTGACGAAGCGCTAGAACTAAATTCAATGAATCCATCTCCATAATCACCCGACGGGCAGCCTGAGCCTTCAACCAACACAAGGCCTCCTTACACCCTAAAGCCTCGTATATAATTTTTTTTTATTTTCGGGTTGATTATCGAGTGTTTCATTTTGATCCTTGTATTGTAACTATAATGGGCTTCAACATATAATGTACAAGAAAGAAAACTTGAGTTGTATGCACAATTTAGAACTTGGAGTGACTAATGTACTGGAATGGTCAGCCCAAACCCAACCCAACCCACCCCAGCAACTAAGCATCAACGGTCAACACTACATCAAAATTAAGCTTTGACCATCTACATGCTGATACAGAGTGTCCGTAAGTAGAGTCATATTTCAGACCCAATACACATGGCTAGCAGGGCTTAAGACCAACTCAAGATCAATGGGTCAAGGCCGGACACTTTGGTTTTGATTGTTGGCTAACAACTTCCAAGCTGATCAATAAAATAAGGGAAGTGATATGTATTTCTCCATTTGGACCATATTCTACAATAACATATTTTTAAGCCAAAACCAAATTGTGATTAAAGTACAAAGTCTCATACTCTCATTCTAATTATATTTAGAAATAAATATAAAAAAGTATATTTCATAAACTTTATAAATGAGGCTTTCTTTTTTAAAGGTTAGTATTATTATACTAATAGCTTTGCATTAAAGGAGAGCGGGAAATCGCCGGAATTATTGGGGGATAACCACAATTACAAAAGCCAGATGCTCCCTCCACCGACAACCTTGTTACAGTCAACACGCTTCTGATCTAATGATCTCTCTCACTAACTCAGTGACACCCCTGTAACAGCTAAGTCAAAAATTAGCCAAAACAAACAAATGACTTGATCAGAAAATCCCCCACCCTTCCCACTTCTCTCTCCACCCACCAACCACCGCATAATGCCACCACTAGTCCTCCTCCTCCTCCTCTCCTCCTATCTCCTCATCAACCCCACAAAAACCCAAGATCTCGAAACAGAATGCACCGATCGTTGGATCCACATACGACAATTGCCACAACAATACAACCTGGACCTCCTCGCAAACTGCTCGGAATACCAATTATTCCACAACTTCTGTCCTTACATTTCCAACCACGGCCTCGGTCAAAAAACCCACAACCGCTCCCACTCCTGGTTCCGCACCGATCCCCATATGCTCGAACTCATCTTCCACCGCCGTATGCTCGAATACCCATGTCTCACCTCCGATCCCGCCGCCGCCACCGCCATCTTCCTCCCTTATTACGCCGGCATCGACTCCCTCCGCTACCTCTACGGCCCTGAAGTCAATTCCAGCTTCCACCACGGCCTTGATTTGTTCCAGTTTCTTCGCAATTATGATTCTCCATCCATCTGGGAAAAAAATAACGGCCATGACCATTTTTTAGTTATGTCTCGGTCCGCTTGGGATTTTAGTCAGCCTCTATCAAATGATCCACCAATTTGGGGCACTTCTTTTCTTGAATTACCCGAGTTTTTTAATGTAACTGCGTTAACTTTTGAATCCAGGGCTTACCCATTTCAAGAAATGGCAATTCCATATCCAACTTCATTTCATCCTCCAAATTTGGTACTTTTTGATTCATGGATCAATAGGGTTCGAAGGTCAAGAAGAACCACTTTGATGTTATTTGCTGGGGGTGGTGGATTTTCGGCCAATCCGAATGTAAGGCGAAGCATTAGATTGGAATGCGAAAATAGTACTATTTGGAGTAATCAAAGTAATGGGTATTCGAATTTATGCGAGTTTGTGGATTGTTCTAATGGGATTTGTGAGCATGATCCTATTAAGTTCATGAAGCCAATGTTGCAGGCTAGCTTTTGTTTACAGCCTCCCGGGGATACGCCAACTCGCCGGTCGACATTTGATGCTATTCTGGCCGGGTGTATACCGGTTTTCTTTGAGGAATTGTCTGCAAAATCGCAGTATAGGTGGCATTTGCCGGAGGAAAAATATGAGGAGTTTTCGGTGTTTATACAAAAAGAAGAGGTGGTGTTTAAAGGGGTGAGGATATTGGATGTGTTAACGAGCATACCAAGAGCTGAAGTTAGGAGGATGAGAGAGCAAGTATTGGAGATGTTGCCTAGAATTATATACAGAAAGCATGGAAGTTCATTGGGTTTGAGAACTAAAAAGGATGCATTTGATATTGCAATTGAGGGCACTCTACAAAGGATCAAAGCTAGGCTTAAAGAAGTTGAAGTTCAGTGAGTTATTGAGTTTCACGTTCTGTAAATTTTCTATCCTTGTTACTATGGTAATTTATTATCATTTTTTGCACCATATTTATTTAGCAGAAAGTGTAAATTGATTTTGTATTCCACTGGTAATAAATCTTTTTATGATATGTATACTGTCTACATTTTTAATTCATTCAATTCAAGTTAATACTTGGGAATTTCATTCAGTAGCTATAAATGCACAAATTTCTCAATACAAAAGCTTGACAGAGAACAAAAGGCAGAAGTGAAGACCAAGAAAAAGAACAAAGTTTATTCATCTTTTTATAGTTTAGAAGTAAGAAAACTAAAACAAACAAAAATGGCTCGAGGAGATTATGCAATGGCAACCTCCCAAAAGAAACTGCATTACATCTGAAAATTGGAAGCAAGACCTTAAGAACTAAGGTATGTAAGGTTTTTTCAATTCTTTGTCTTTAATGATCATTACGAAAATATGTTTTCATCCCCATCTTACAATAGCAGAACCCCATGTCAGACCAGCCCCAAAGCCAGCGGTTGCAATAGTATGGCCTGGTTGCACTTTCCCACTTCGAACAGCTTCATCCAATGCTAATGGAATAGATGCAGCACTTGTATTACCATAATTTGCCAAATTTGATATAACACGTTCTGATGGCACTTCTAAACGCGTTGCTACCGCATCAAGGATCCTCTGGTTTGCCTGCATGTAACAAGATCAATTGAAGGATTTATTTACAACTAATACAATGATACACAACATATAACATAGCAAGTTAGAACCTTTTTGGCATAGGGAAGAATGATATATTGAAACTCAATTTATAAACTCACAGTAAATGGTTTTTACAAGTGATGTTGGGTTTCTAATCATTTACCTTCACTTGAAAGAAATCAATTCCTATAATGCTCAATAGATTTAATGTTCATGCCAGTAAAGCAATATGACTGTTATACTTTTTATCCCCCCCTACTTGGAAGGAATTATTAACACAACTCTCTGGCGGATTTAGAGAGGTGTTGAAGGTGAAATAACAAACTTGAACATTTCACCAATCTTTTATGCAGGAAGGAGAAGGTATTGCAGAACACTAAATGGTCTATATACTATATATATCTCTTTATCCTCATAGGTTGAAAAAAGTTGTTTGATAATTGACATGTCTATGTCTGAAACATTTGAATAACATATTTTTATTATTTTACCCCTCTAAAAAATACAAAATTGTTGTAAATTTATTTAATATTACTTGATATAATAGTTAATATTGTAAAAAAAAAAAAAAACTTCATTCAACCAAAAAAATGACACTAAACCATTCAACCCAAATCGTCTGAATAACTGACCAATTCAGCCATTCAGACGATTTTTTTTCCAAAACAAACGCACTGAATTCAGCCATTCAATCCTAAACAAACAGCCCCTTAGTTTGAGTTAGGTAGTAAGAACCAAAATTTTTATGTAGTTACGTGAATTCTGACTCGTACCTGATGGAGCAGTAACCAATCAATGCTAGACCCAGTAAGACCAGCATTCTGTAGCGCAGAGTCAATTGACTGTGGCACAGCACGAACAGCGAAGCGAAATACATCGTTACCACTCATCTGAATGCGTGAATAAGAGGTGCGGTTTGGGGGAAAACCTAATACCGAACCATTTGAACCCAATGCATGATCCGTTTCCTGTTGTTTCATGGTTGCTTTTAAATGCCTGTAAAAGAAGCTTGTAGGGTTCATGTATCAGTTACACATAAATAAAAAGGTTCTATTATTGTCAAAGGTGTAATGACACAAACCTCTGGCCCTCGCCATCACTATGCAAGTCAAAACCAAATAAACCATCATCCTCGGTATCGCAGGCCTGCAGAGTAACTATAAAATAAGTATAGATGCAGACATTTATTTCCCACAAATATGTCCATCTGGAAGTTATGTACCTGCAGCAACACAGCACCAGCAGCATCCCCAAAGAGGATACAGGTCCCTCTATCAGTCCAATCAACATAACGAGAAAGTGCATCAGCCCCAATTACAAGAACATTATTAAAGCCAGCCCCTGCAATATATTGCAGGTTAAATACTTGTCAAAAAAGTAACTTTTTGGAGGTTCAATCATTATAGTTTTAATCGGTATTAATATATCCGACAGCTATGCGAAAAAATAAAATTAAAAAAATACCTCGGATATAACAAGACCCTGAGACTAATCCCAAGATAAACCCACTACAAGCAGCAGTTATATCAAAAGCCAGTGGATTCCTTTTGCAGCCAAGTGCTTTTGGGATCTAACATTTGAAAATAGAAGAGGAACATAAGAAGCCTTCAGAAATTTCTTTAAATTTATAAAAAAGAGTGTATATCTACTTTAAAGGCATAGACAAGCACGCTGTCAAACATCCTCATTAAGGTCTTTTTTTATCAATCCTGTATATCTTCTCAATATAAATCTATAGATACGTTAGATCCCATTTCATGTCCAAGTAGATACAATGCAGCTTAGAATACACAGGATATTATGTTCTAGACAATTGAACACAGCCATAGAGCATAACCACAAATCAGAACTTCATACTTCGCGTGTCTTGAAATGATATAATCCTACTATTCGTACCTGAGGAGCACTGCCAAATAGATCCTCCGGAGTTGATGTACACAACAAGACTAGGTCTACATCATCAGGATCAACCTCTGCCATCTCGAGAGCTTTTCTTGCTGACTCTGCAGCCAGTCCTGTCAAGCTATCTGTCCCTGTAAAAAGTGCAAGTGTCAGACTGGGAACACATAGTGCTTGAATCACTAGTGTACTATTATCAATTATCAGAACAAATATGCTTTCATGATGCTTAAGGCCAATACAGGAAAAGGTGAGAGGACCAAGAGCTCTTGATATGAACAATGCTGGAAGCACTAGGAAAAAGTCTAGACATTTGGCTCGTTTAACACTACACCAACATAGCCATATTTCTCTTTAGTACGTTGTTCTGCACAAAAACTGATCAATCAATTTCAAATTTCAAAGACACGTTTTATAGTTTTAGCAAGTGTCACTCATTTTTAGGTGATCATATATCATATGCCTAAATCATAAATTGTATGGCTAGTAGCAGAGTACCATTATAGTAAGGAAGCAATAAAGAATTCAACAGTGTCTGATACCCTTCCTCGTGAAAGATATAAAAGATTTTGAATCTCCAGTTACAACCACATAGAGCCAGCAAATAAAACTCAGATATTTATGACTTCAAATCGGAATCCACTGGATTATAGAAAGAAAACAAAGAACCTGAAGAACCAGATTAGCTTTTGTTGGCTATATCTTTTTATATTGAGACGAGCATGGCTCAGACAGCCTTCAGGTTTAGGGTAGATTATAGGTCCACCCCTTCCAATAATTTAGTTATGGTGATTCAGTTCTAAATCTCATGACCTACAAGATTATAAAGTCTACAATATCATGAAAGCAACATTATGTCCATGTGCACGTACAATTTTCAATTTTTTCAGCAAGAGTCCAAGACTAGTGAAATTATAAGCATGTTCAGCTACAGCTCAGATGGTCCTAAAATTAAAGTCAGGGAGTAGTTCATAGCAAGAAAAACAATCATGAATATTTGTAAATCCAGTGATTAGACCTTGAACTGTTCATCTGGAGACTTATATAAGAAAGCACACACTGGAAAAAATATCTGACCTGAAAGAACTCGTCGATTCCGTATTCCAGTGCGAGTGGATATCCATTCATCATTAGTTTCAACAAATTTCGCAAGATCGTCATTGGAAATCTTTAAATTTGGCACTGCAGAACCACATCCAACTAGTTTGCAGCCTTTACTGACGAGCCTGTAAACAATAGTTTTCAAAATCAGAATGAAAAAGAAATCTCTTTTAATCACATTATCAATTTTTGACCACCTTCGTGCTAACAGAAAACATAAAATAACAAAAAAGTAGCAATAACTACAAAAAGGTAATGAAAAAAGGTGTTCCTCAAAATCTAAAGAAAAATCTATGTGGATCAAGGAGACCCAAGACAAAGCTGCTCAAGCCATAAACCAATCCGCACAACTTCTAAAGCACTACAAATATGAACCTGCATTGTCTACCTTGTCTAGATAACAAGTATTCATACATAAGAAGATAAAAAAATACATTAACATATTCCTAAACATTATGAGTAGTATGATAATATACTTTAAATTTGCAGGAGTGCAAGAAGAGTTGGCAAGCCAGTAGCATATACATCTAGCCGAATGATTGGCCTAAAAGCTGGGCCCTTGAAGTAAAACTGTACCCCTGACAGCATAACTGAAACTAAATAATAATATCTATTTGTTTCTAGGTTTCAACATAGCGATCAATACCTATATTACTGAATTCACCATAACCCAAGCCACTCCAAATATCGACAGGTTAAGGGGGGAAAAACAATTACCACTTTGACTAAAATCTCCTTAACCTTTGGCACATATATACTAACAACCACAATAGCCCTTCCTTTCTCAGATTTTTCAGTGGTCATAATTAATTGCAATATTATCACTTGTTATTGATAAGGATTGATCAGTTAGGTGGGCCTTTTCATACAGACATACACCAATTAACAACCTAGTCCTCGCATATTTGAATGTTTTCCTTCCTTAGTGTTATTGATAGTCAAGAACCCTAGGTCAAATATATTTCAGTTTACTACATCTTAGAAGTAATGTAATAAATGACTTAAACATGTTGCTTTTTCTCAATTCAATTTAACAGCTACCATTTCATAAGTCGATCAGACAGAATAATACTCAGAACATGATCATAATCAGCTCCATCATTACGATTTCCAAATACATTCTAGCACACGAACTTTGTAAATCAAATTCCCTATAAAGGGAGTCCAAAATAGTTGTACATGAATCCTTTCCCTCTTATCGTGGGAATTGAGTTGCTCAAATCAGAAATACACATCTTTTAACAAATGAGCAACATGGCCCATTAAAGAACTATCATTCACAAAGCAAGCACTACACCATTAGTTCAGCTATCCCACAAGGATCAGTATGAATATTCCTAACCGAAATAAAGCACACCAAAAGACTAGAATTCAAAATTTCCTTTTTGACTTATACATAACAACAAATTTCAAACCCAAGTGCACCAATACGCCCATCTCACAAATAAATAACAAGCCAGTAAAATTAGCTAAACAAAACCCCTAATAATCAGAGTAAAGAAAAAAAAATCAAGCAACAGAATTACCTGGGTACCCGAAATTCAGAAGGGGAAACACCAGAACCAAGTTTTTCTGCACCTTCAATACTGCTGGAGCACAGTACCCTTGTGGAGATTCCCTCTTGGGAACAAAACCCAGTTCGATATATGCCTATATATGGATAAATCCTCCCTTTAACGCTCGGAACTGAAGGTGTAAAGAACCCAGATGCATTTGCCATTTGTAGATCAACAAAGAATTAAACTTAGAATTGAGTAGAGAAAAGAAAATTAATATAGGCCAAGATGTTTAGCTTACTGATAAAATACCAAGAAAATGAGAAGAGCACGTAGAGCCCATGGGTGAGATCAAGCAGTTGTAATAAATTAAATTACAAGAAGAAATACGGGAAGAAATTCAAACTTCGGAGATTTCGAAGATGAAATCAATTGGCGATTATGCCAACCCAAATAGAGGAAACTCCAATGCTGACAGACGCACTCCCTTTCTCTCTCTCTAGAAATGTAAAGATTAACCAGGAGAGTCACTCATTACTCATGGCTTCCTCACTTCCGAATCCGAAGATTTGGTTTTTGTACAATCTGGTCCTAAATTTGTGATGGGTTTTGAAGAAAATAAACTGATGGGTAGATTTTGTCGACTATTAAGAAAATAATTATAAATTATTAAATATACTATCAATTGTCTATATTATCTTTGTATTGAAAAAAACAAATTTTATTTATTAAGCAAAAAATAATGAGAGAACTAAAATTATATTTAATATTTGAGATAATATGAGAAATTAAACGATTAATGTTTACTTAAAATTTTCAAACGATTTATATTTAAAAATAAATTTTTTTATCTAAAACGATTTCTATTAAGTAACGGATAGAGTATAATCTTGAGTGTAAAGGAAAAAAGCTTTTAATGACTCAATCCCTTCCACCTGTTTTTCAACTTCTTCTTTGGTTTTCTTCTTCTAAACAATACCAAAAAAATACTAACTTGCTTAAGCAACATGAATTAATTATGCACTACAAGTTGCTAAATGGACTTTGTTTAGTGGTGTAACTTTCTTGTAGGCTGCTCAGTTAGTATTTTATTTATGGACCTCTTTTTTGCTCTTCAAATTTATGTTCAGCTGTCATTTGAGGACTTTTTGTACTTCATCAAACTATTATAAACTCCCTTTTTTCAAAATAAGACTTTCAATTGTTTGTTTAACTTTCTATATACATATCAATACAATATTTAGGGAGATGATATTTGTTCTCTGGTAGAATTTGTAATTCGTAACATAGAAGTTATTAAAAAAGATTAGTGCGAAACGTACTGATGCACTAGCTCATCAGGGTTGAACCGAAGGTTACGAAGCGAGTAGTCCTCCGCAGAGACAAAGACGCAGTCTGAAGTTTACGCAAGGTGGGTCGTCGTCGCTAGTGTAAGGCTAGGAGTGGCGCGAGAAGCGCCAAGATCGGCTGAGTTTCTCATGTGTGTTGCGGACGACGCCAAAGATGTGATCTGAAGCGGTACATGGCCTGGCGCTACGTGTGAGACAGAGTTTCTTGGTTCGTTTGTTGAAAGGACATTATGGATATTTGAGTCATAATGTGAAGTAGGGTTGAAATAGAATTAGTAACTATAAATAGTATCTATTGTAAAATCTTATATAACTGAAATCATCAATAAAACAACAAGCCGCATGTAGAGTACCCAAATTGGGAAACCATATAAATGTCTGTGTTAATTATGTATTGTCGTGTGCGCGTGTGATCCTAATTCTAACAATCTAAATTTCTTCATTTATGCAAATGGAGAATTAATACTATTTTCCTAAGATTTATTTAAGAATAAGTGGACATAATTTTTTCTAATAGCAGTTTTTATATTAACATTAAATTTGTTATAGAAATCAAATGAAACTTTTATTTCAAGAGTTATATATCCAAAATCAAGCCATGTTTGGGGGATGTAATTGGATTGGTAGTTATATAGTTTGTGAGAGTTTTTTAGCTGTGGAAAAGGGAAAAAAAAAAGTTAAAGAAGAGAAGGGAAGAGTAGAGAATTTTTTTTTCTTTTCTCTAACTTTCTTCTTAAAAGTGAGAAGAAATTTTTTTTTGACTCAAGGTATTTTTTCTCACTTTCTTTTCTCTCCTAACTAAACCTTCAAGACATCACTTTCTTTAACTTTCTTTTATTTTCTACTAAAAAAAACTCCAAGACATCCTTTTTCTTTATTTTCCTTCACTTTATTGTCTTTCTGTACAAATTAAAACTCCAAGACAGGGTTAGGGTACTTGTGGAGGAAAGACAGAAAAGAAATTGGGGATGGTAGTGCACAAAAGTTTTTTGAGATTTGAACTGTACCAGAAATGAAAATTTTAACTGATGGAAGAGATAATTGTAGTTTTGGCATATATTTTAGTATAATAGTATAAATATACTTATGTTTGTGGTTATAATTTTGCATTAGCTATTTAAATCAAAACAACCAACACCTAACTATTAGTCTGGCGGATTTTCCTTAAAAACAAGCATTAAATGCAAAAGCATTCAAAGTTCAAACCTCCCTTTTGGCAAAACCAGAAAGAGGAGGTACCATAGCTTTGAACTACTATAGAATTTAGGAGAGGGGGGGAGTAAGTAACTTGATACTTGACTTGAGATGGGCTTGAAATATGATTTAAAGTTCAAATTTGAATTTATTCCAAATTGAATCTGATTTATACTAATTTTCTGTTTAATGATACATGATACACCTGTGTTCGCTCAGATTAGGGTTCGAGTATTTCATTTTTTTAATGAACCATACATGATACCTACTCGACGGATTATATTCGAATACTAGTATGATCCATACTAGTAAGCTAAATACGTGATATTTGTATCAATCTTTATAATTTATAAAATGTAGTATGTAATTGTGTAAATTTGTACTTGAATAAATCAATAAATTAATTGTTAATTTGTATTATATTCTTAATAATTTATTTACATAAATAAAAGTGAAAAACTTTATATATAAACCTTAGTTTAATAATAAGTTGAATATATGGTGGTTCAATTTCAAGCGAGATAATTCATATTCGAAACTTGTTTTGAAGGCTCTCGGAGTAACTAGTTATATAAACGAGTCAAATACTTACGAGCCGAGTAGATCCGAGTAATGTTTCAAATCGAATCTAATGTAAAATTAGGAATTCCTTATCGAATCCAAACTCAATTTTTTTCAAATCGAGTCGAATATAAACGTGAGTGTTTGTTCAAATTCGACTACACCCTTAGTGTGATCATCCCCACTTACATGCAAGACCATGGACAATCTTTAAGTTACTTAAAAACTTTTTTGTACTGACACTTGTTCAGTAATAGCAATAGGTCTTCATAATATCCTCATCCTCATCCTCTTTTATATTTCTCCAAATGCCATTGACATTAATATAGTTATAAAAGTTTTATTTGGGATTGTTTTTGGTAATCAAAATCACTTTTAGGTTACCCACACGCACAAAAAAATATATCGTTTCTAAGCAATTAAGCATGTATAAAAGTGGAGTGAAATGCATACTTGAATGCAGATTATTAGGTAATGTACAAGGAAAGGACTAGATTTTGTAGATAAATGAATATGCGTTGCTGCAGCAACGCACCAGTGGTCTAGTGGTAGAATAGTACCCTGCCACGGTACAGACCCGGGTTCGATTCCCGGCTGGTGCATTTTATCTAAGCTTTTTTATTCTTAAAATAATTAACTCCTATATTAAATTACATATTTGTCAACTTTATTTAGTACATATAAATTATTCTTGCTGCTAATGAGATAAAAATGAATGTTCTTACAACAAACAATGAATCAAAATATACAGGTGACCCTTGCGACCATACTCATGGTGGTTTGTGATTATTGAAAGATCATTCTTGGGCAAGAACTCCTTGTTCACTCAAGTTTTTTCGGAAGTCTTCATAAGCTTGCATGATTAAGTGTTCGTCCTCCCATTCATCGCGATAAGTTTCTGGTCGGATTTTCTTGCTCTTTGATGCCATTGCATACATTTCCTTTCTCCATTCTTCAGATGGTGCACAACCGCACTCAGCAGCAAGCCAATCATCATACTCATACTGCAAATAACATAGTTTTTCACTCTATAGTTGCATACAGAGTCCAATTTACAATAGCAGGTCCATTGTACATGATATGAGATATAAGATGCAGATGGAATATTAAATTTTTATGGCCGTCTGTTCTGTTTCAGAAGAAAGGAAAACTCTGTGCAAAGACATGTAAATGGCTCAGAAGGAATGATGATGCTTCACAAACACTAGTGGAGGCTTAATACGTGGGAGGAAAAAAAACTGAAAATTCAAACACAAGAATTTTGACATGTAGAATCGTTAAGTTGCAGTGGCACTAACAAAAATATGGTAAGACAAGGTTGAACAAGTTGAAGGCTAAGCTTAATGATTATTCAGCAACCGAGTCTAAACAAAGCAAAAAACAATCAACCACATTATTAATTAATTTGGGAAGGGAAGAAGCAGAATGCAAATTAAATTTAACCACGTGAGAAAAGAAATGAGTGAATGTAGGAGGATTGTTATTGCACAAAGCTTTTATAGTTCTGAGCCAACACATGTTGTGGACTTCAGGTGTAGCATAAAAATTTCCAGAGAGCACACAGATTCATAATCCTATATCAGTTAGAACCATGGAAATCAATTCAATTAGCATAAGTACATACGAATTCTTCCACCTGCTATTGGCTGACTGATATAAAAGAAGATCACCAGAAGAGATCACAGAATAAAGCAGAACTTTGGCACTTGGATCTCTATAATTCCCATTTTGCATTTCATGGTCAAAAGTAGCATCTGTTCACAATTAAGAAGATAACATAATACCATTCGAGGGCTCTTTGTAAAAAAGTGTACCTGATAATTGGCCAAGTTATGGGTGTATTGTTTAGGAATGCCAGATGCTTCCATTGACGAGTAAAAATCTTCAACATCTTTCATCATTTCTTCTAGTAATGGAAGTGAAATTCGGCCAGATAAAACACCTGCAATCCACTTGCTTTGGAATTCGACCAAGGGGAAAGGCACAACCTGGCATCAAGTAAATGCAAAATGTTATGCAATTATTTCACATGGTAAAAACTGGTAACCTAAAGATATCCAATAAAATGGATGTATAATGTAAAGAAGAAAAAAACCTTCCATGGCAATCCAACAAACGAGAGCCAAGGGGCTAATGAGGGTGGGAAAATGTGCTTGTAAAGCGGCCCCACACGATTGTCATCGACAGTCACAATGTTGTTAGTTTTGAGGAAAGGAAAATGATACTTGTACCTGAAAATGGAGAAAACAACTATGAATTATATGATCCTTTACTTGTCTATGACTGAATTTCTACAGTTCACCAAATGTATAGAGCAATCAGCATAACCAGAACAATGGCAAATTATCAGGACATACCCTGTGCAGTGTAGGATAATGTTTGCACAGACTTCACTTCCATCTTGGAAGATGACAGTACCTTCTTCACGCACACTTTCTATCTGCATTGGCATAGTTGATATAAGCATTTGTGAATAACTGATCTCCTAGCATCAAGTGTCAAAAAGATCCCCTTGACGGACTTCCTACCATAGCCTCCTAGTTCTTTTGAGTAACAGACTTATACCATCGGATGAAGCCAAATGTTCTCATAGCTAGGCAGTTTGCCAGACGTTCCGCCGGAATTCGATCTAGATGCGATGTGGACTTCTTTAGCAACCCTGGAAACATCTCGAGAGATATCAACAGCACTTGCAGCGCTTCCTATTATAATTACAACCTGCCAAAGTAAGCAACGAAGATTAAAGGCTTGATAGAATACAGAAGCAGGTTACACTAGACTGGAAAAATGGAACATAATTTTATAATACCTGTTAATGTCTAACCTACAAGCCTCCTACAGGAAAAAATCAAAAGACCTGCCTAACGACACTTGCAGTAAAGGTATCTCAGTTTTTCAAAAGCATTCATATGTTCCCAATTCACAGTACAAACAAACATAACTACTTCCCACCAGAAGAAAACATATAGAACAAATAGAAGTTTAAACATAAATGAAAAATAAAATCTAGTTGGGGAGGGGAGAAGAAGTAATATAACCTGATAAATAGTTACATACTTGATCTCGAAAGGGCTCAGGAACACGGTAATTGTGACTATGAATTTGCTTCCCTGGCCACACATCAATTCCTAGAATAATTGATAAAATTATTTTAGAACGTCAACTAAATTTCCATGTTAGCAATATGATTAGGCATATAAAGTTTTAATCTTTAGATTGTCTGGTAAATTGATAACTTTGCTGAGTTATACTACGAATCTAGCAGAACATTTTCTTTTTTCAATTATCGTTTTTTGGTAATACGAGCAGAACATTATTTATGAAACTTCCCAACCAAAACAACTCCATCATCATTCTTACAAAACCCAATTATTAACACATTAGATTTTTCAGAAACACAACAATAATGACACTGAATCCAGTTGACCAAGTTAAATTATGAATATACACATGCGATGCATAAATGTTACCGGGAATATCAGCAACCCGGGGCTCCGTATAATGTCCATTACACACAACCACAGCATCAAAAACCTCATCATCAACTTTATTATCATCTTTTTTACCCGACTTCACTGTCCACTTCCCACCTTGGGTTAACCCAACATACCAAACCTCGGTCCCAAATCTCACCAACTCACTGAGTCCAAACTCAGTAGCATAATCCTTCAGATACTCGAACACCTCCTCGTGACCCGGGTACCTCCTCGGGTCCCTGTGAGGCTTGTTCGTAGCCACAAATGGATAGTCCCGAAAACCCATCACCTCTCGGGGCAAATTGGTCCTGAGAGAGGCGTAGATGCTACTCTGGACTACGGTTCGAGAGGGGTCGAGGCCGATAGGATCCGATTCGGTGCTGGGAGTGTATACCCATGTGCCTCCGACCTGGTCTTCCCTCTCGAAGACGACGACGCTGTGGCCTTCCAGTCGAAGCTCACGTGCGGCGGCAAGTCCACCGGCGCCGGCTCCGATTACTGCGACGTTTCGACTATGCATTCGAGGGAAAAGGAGGTTCGGGTTTGGGGTTGGCATGATGGTCATGACAGCGGTGGTGACGATAACTAATTTTAGCTCCGTGGGACATAATAGTATTGAGTATTATATTATATTATTTAAATAAAAAGTTATGTAACGTTAAAATAAAAATATTAAATTATGAAAGGTTGATTAATAATTTAATACTACTAAGTGAAAGAGATTATAATATACATGTTTAATGTTTTATATTGAAATATACAGTCTGCTCTATTTTATTGTGCTGTTCTTAGCAACCAAAATTTCCACAAACGATCCAACAACATAATTGTGGAGGTAGTAGTTGATAAGATTTGTTCGTAGCAATAAAAAATAGGAAATTGTTAAATTCACATTAGAAAATGTTATTTTCACAACAAAAGTTGTCATTATAGATCACTATAATGACTTGCTTTTACCGTCATTATATCATCTACAAATGACACTTTTGTTGTGAAAATAACAAAAAATAGTGTGGATTTAATAATTCCCTAAAAAATATTGTATGGACAACAACTGTCAGTACTCATAATTAAGCTCAAACACACACACAAAAAAAAAAAAAACAGCTTTTCCAGACCAATTTTAAATAAAAAATAGTACTCTAGGACAAAATAACGTTATTTTATTAAATAGTTTTAGCCAAATCTAATTAAGGCATGTCTTAGATTACTTATATATATATATGGAGATCGATTCATAGTTAACATTGTCAATTTAAAATTATACTTACAACAATTTTTAATTGTCCATTCGTAGATCGAACGGTTAATAGAATTCTCATTCGTAGTTTAGTTTTCATTATTCTGCAGGTTAATACAGCGGACGGGACAAATGTACAAAATACTCCTCATTATAAAAGTCTCCTGTTCACAATTTTAAACTGCGAATGTTAACTGAAAAATGATTCTGTTTATTAAATTACGGATACCAAATAATTGAGATGTATTTCCTTTAACATATTCGTCCCCTCTCTCTCACATTCTAATTCAAATTTGAATGTCATGAAACTTCTATGATTTTTTAGGCAACTTTATGGGTAACAAAAATACTTATAATTTTGGATCTTTTATAACTGCAGTTGGGTCTTATGTTGGGCCAACTAAATTTATTTATCTAGTCATTGGGTCTTAAAACACCAAAGACAGCAAAGTCAGTTGAGTTACGTTTGGTCCCACCTGATACAGATGAGAAGATTAAAGAGATTATGATATCATTATGAAAGCAAAATCCGATAAATTAGTTGATAAAATTCTATAAGAAAGATTGCAAACCAAGAAATTCACGACACTTAGATTCCACCCATGTTTCTACAGTTTCATATAAAGTTGTACGTTCATCAATTATATTGTGTTTTTTTTTCAATTTCTTTGACTGCATAACAAAAACTTCATACAAACTTACACGTTTAGTTAAAGAAAACCCATCTATATTATTTTGTATCCATAATTTAATATTGCGGAATTTAGAAAATTAAAAAAAAAAATTATTTAATATCCACAGTTTAATACTGCAGACGAACTTACTTAAAAACGTCGTCGTTATTCGATTCACCATACCTAGCAGTTTAATACTGCGAATGAGAAACTTTTACAAGGAGGAGTATTTTGAATATCTGTCTCATCCGCAGTATTAAATTACAGAATACTAACAGTTCAATATACAGATGAACGGTCACGATATATATATATATATATATATATATATATATATATATAGAGAGAGAGAGAGAGAGAGAGAGAATTTTGAGTCTTTAAAACAAACTTCGAGAGAGATTAGAAGTCTTACAAGTCTTGCATAGTTGCATTGAATATCCATTTCTTGATCTTCTTAGTTATGGAAGGTGTTGCCAAAAGTAGTACGTAGAGAAAGATATATCTTATAGTAATGTACTGCCAACTGTGAAGAAGAAATTAAAAGTAAAAGGAAAAACAAGTTTTATGTATGTATGTTGTTGGGTACGATATTTTTTCTCATCCACGTAGATATCGCTTATTCTTTTTAATTAATCTATTGGGCTTTATTATCGAACTCCCAAGTCTTTTGTTCCCGCTTATCTTATTATTTTCATTCTCGACTTATAAGACCGGCCATTCCCAAAGGGTGGGTAATCTTTTCGACATTTTAATATCTATTATTTTGACCAGAAATGATGAAAAAGCATGACGGCATTGACTAGAGAACCCGCCATGCATTAATGTGGATGGGATTATAACCCACTTACGCAGGGGAAAAGGACTGTAAAGCGAGAGATAAACTATATACAATCGGTGGATCCCATCGCATCGGGGGTGTCGTGTAATAGTGGGTGGCACCGTAATCCAGAGGATAAGATATAGCTTAGCGAGGAAGTCATCGAGGAGGAGACGTTCTCATACACTTATTCATTCATAATCACATATACACTAGAATTATTATTATATCTCTCTCAATACACTAGCGATATAGCCTCCATTTTGATAAACCTCAGAACACACTTATCATCGACTCTCACGCCGAAGCTATCCTCCCGACGGAACCGCCGTCGAGCTTGTGGTGTTTATCGTGTTTTACGGTGCAGGATCGTGGACGCCTTACGTGATTGGGGCGTGGCGAGAAGATCTTGGCGTTAACATCGCGCGCTAGAAGGAGGGCTTTTTCAATCACAATTGTTTAACTTATTTCGTAAGACGATGAGGAGTAGAGATGGTACACCGGAGAGGCAAAAGCGATGGTCATTAGTTTATCAACGCCTCAGATCTCAAAGAAAGGACCGTCTGGGTCCTTCTAAAAGTGCTCACGAAAGACGGCTTCTAAACACAACTCAGAGAACTTCATCCAAGATTCACGGGAGCCGACGGAAGTTGGTTTTCAACGCCGATAAGGCGTGATCCCGATCGTGGACGGTAGAAGGCTCACCACCGTGACTCATCGCCAAGTGGTCAAGAAGATGAGGCGCCAAGTCAAGCGAGGATGGCGAATTTAAGCAGATAAGGCTTTGGAGGTTATGTTAAAACAAAGGGAAGATATAAATGAAACGAGATGCTTCAAAGTGGATGAGTCGAGGACGAAGCATCTAGCCATATTCATTCCGGAAGAGACGGCAGTAGGCATAAGGAGATACCCCGTCGGAAGGGTAAGGAGCTGGAACATTCTATGCATGTGTCCAGGGATTGTTCTCGCAGTTGGAGGAGATCGAAGAGCAGAACACCCTTGGCCTCGAAGAAGGCACTATTAGTCGTCGGATCACTGCATCGCGACGATGAAAGACGAAGAAGCGGGTCGAGAAAAGTTGTGCCAGAAACCCGAAGGGGAGAGTACCTACACAATCGTTCACATTATGAGGACGAGATTATATACCCTAGCAGATCAAGAAGTCCCATAAGGGCAATGGTTTCGGCAGGTAGAGGTCGATCCATTCCGAGGCCTAACGTCGCTCAAGAGAAGGAAATCTCATCGCGACCCGAAGGTGTTGATTTTCTGGTAAAGGAGTTGAAAGAACTTCGAAAACAGTTGGCTGAGGTTCAACAGGTGAAGGACACTCCTGGAAAGAAGGCGTCCCCTTTTTCCTCCGATATTCTCAAGGAGAAGGCAGATATTACCAAAAAGTTGCCTCGTATGGAAAGCTATGATGGGTCCGGAGATCCTTATGACCATAGTCGCATTTGTACCGCGGCTAATGGATTACTATGACTTCACTGATGCTGCCAAGTGTCACACTTTTGTCACGACGCTGAGAAAAGATGCAAGACAGTGGATGGGGACTTTACCATCGGATTCGATTTCCTCTTGGACCGAGCTTTGTGATAAGTTCCACGACGCTTTGGAAGCAACCAAGAAGGGGAAAGCTTCACAGTTTTTTAAGACAGTCCCAAGCGGTTCACCAATGAATCTTTAGGCCAATATGTAAAGAGGTTTAGGGAAGCGGTCGGTCGGTATCCGATCTTAATGATCTCCAAGTCATTGGTTTGTTCCGTAATGGGCTAGATCGTTAAATCGGAGAAATTGGTAAAGAAGTTGATGTTTCATCATCCGAAAAGCCTAAGCGAGAAGCCTTTGACAAGGCGTAAGGCTATATTGTTGTAGAAGAGGCTATGAATAGTCTGAAAAATCCTTCTCTGAGCCAATTAAAGGAGGTAGAGGTTCCCAAGACTGATGTTGATCAGAGAAGAGTGGGGGGGTACAACCAAGGAGCAGAAGGTAGTTCGAAGAAGTACAATAACTCATGGCGACAAGGCAGCAGTCGCACACCTGTTTCTACTCCGAAGGTTAATAAAGTCTACACCCAATTGAATACGGAAAGGTCGATAATTTTGGATCGATCAGAAACCAGACTTTCTTTGAGCCACCTCGTGATAATTACAGACGGGACATGGCAACCCTCAGAAATATTGTGGTTATCATCAAGTCACGTCACATGACACTAATGAGTGTTGTAATCTAAAGGATTTTGTGGAGAGCAAGATTATAAGCGGCTTGCTGATTCAGTATATGGTTGATAAGGACCGCCAGGGTCAACAGGTTATCAATCGTACCGTTCAAACGGTTCAAGTACCACCCATTCAAAATGCTCCAATACCACCGCCAAGGCAAGTCGTTGATGTAATAACTGGTGGGTCTGTTGGGAAGTTAGTAGGGAAGAAGAGAAGGGCTTATCTTAATTCGGTCATGTCGATGATGAGATGCTACTCAAGATCGATGACCTTTTCCAGGAACCGTCATATCATTTACGGATGCGGATTATCCTTCGGAGCCCATCGAACCGCATGAAGGGGCATTGGTAATCACAGCGCAAGTAGGCTCGGTGGATGTAAAACGCATGATAATAGATAACGGATCTTCGGTGGACATTCTTTATGCCCATGCTTATCAGAGGATGCATCTCGATGGGCACAAAATAGAGGTTGGACAGGAGGCTCCTCTATATGGTTTCTAAGAACGACCGTCAAAGTTGCGAGTGCACTATTGAACTCCCTTGTTATCTTTGGCACTACCCCTCCAGGTAGAGAGATAACGTGTAAATTTTATGTTGTGCATGTGGACTCGGCCTCTGGCGCATTTACTCGAAGACCTCGTTGCTGACTCTTCAAGCCGCGACCTCCATCCCACATTTCAAAATCAAATTCCCCACCACGCCAGGGAGTAGGAGAGGTGATGGGTGACTTAGAAATGGCTGACGGCAGTTATCGAATCTTTGTTATTTCATCCGGAATGGGGTCAAGAAATGTAAAAAGACAATGGCCATTGAGATCGAACTCTTCACCGAGAGCGGCTCGTAATCAGGTTAGTGATCCTCACCGGAGGGACGGATGAGATTGAGTTGGTCATCTAAAGCCGGACAAGACAAAGAGGATTGGTTCGGGTTTACTGTAACCTCTTTCGACGAATCTTATGGAACTCTTACGATGTTATCTTGATATTTTTTGCATGGGAGCCACAAGACATGCCCGAGTCACCGGAAGGTTCTTTGAGCATAAATCGGAGATAGATCCTTCAAGCGAGCCGTCACGAAGAGGCGGATATTTGCTCGAGAGCGACGACGAAGATCATCGATGAGGAGGTTGCGAAATTACTAGTCACCGACTTCATCTACGAGATTGATTACCCGAATGGATAAAGAATGTAGTGTTGGTGCGTAGCATAATGGAAAATGGCGGGTTTGCATCGACTACACCGATCTCAACAAAGCTTGTCCAAGGACTTTATCCTCTACCCCCACATCGATCACCTCATCGATGCCACTTCGGTATGCATTACTAAGTTTTATGGATGCTTTTTCAGTTATCATCAAATATCCATGCAAGAAGAAGACATTTCAAGACAACGTTCATTACACACCGCTCGGCAATATGCGTACAAAAATGACTTTTGGCCTCATAATGCTCGGAGCTACCTACCAAAGGATGATGAACTTCATCTTCGATAGCAAATTGGGGAGGAACATGGAAGTTTATGTAGATGACATGATCGTAAAGAGTATGCAGATTCATAATCATTTGGATGACTGGAGGAATGCTTTCAGACCGCTTCGTTATCGTCGATTGAGACTCAATCCGCCAAATGTACTTTCTACTTCGGTCTTTGAAAGTTTCTAGGTTACCCGGTCACCGGAGGGCATCGAGGCCAACCCGATAGAAGATCCGTGCCATTCTTGACATGAAGACTCCTCGACCATTCAAGGACGCCCAAATATCGACCGGTAGGATTGCCGCTTTGAGGAGGTTCGTCGCCAAATCTGCGGAGATGCCTTCTTTTTTTGACACATTGAAAGGTCCAAAGAATGCGAAAGACGCCCAGTGGACTTTGAATGTGAAGACGCCTTCCAAGGCATAAAGACATATCCGCTTTCCGCTCCTTTATTGGTAAAGCTCCGCCTCAAAGAGAGACCTTATATTTATACCTTGCAAAGAAAGTTCATCAAGCGGTTGGAGCGGTGTTGGTTCGGGAGATCAATGGGAAGCGAAGATCCTGGCCTATTATGTCGACCCACGCCCCACGAGATCTTTGAACCGGTATCCAAATATTGAGAAATTTGCCTTTGCTTTAATAATTGCCAGTAGAAAGCTTCTAATATTTTCAAGGTCGACTCACCAGTCGCCACACGGATCGCCAATTGAAGAAGGTCTTTGGGCAAGCCGGAGGTCTCAAAGCGCACTAGCGGCGTGGACTATGGAGTTATCCCAATTTTTTATCGAGTATCACCCCTAAATCGCCATTAAAGGCGTGCCCCGGCCGACTTTATGGTAGAATGCTCGCTCACCGAAGCGAGATCACGAGTTCACGGAGTTCACCGGCACAGCCATTCTTCGCCAGGTCGAAGGCGTGGGCGTCAGATGCAGATGGATCCTCCACGATGGCTGTTAAGTGGGCGGGAATTATCTTAATAAGTCCTGGAAGGGTTCAAGGTCCAAAGAGCCATCGATTCTCGTTTAAAGCGACGAACAATGAAGCCGAAAATAAGCGGTGTGTAGCGGTGTCCGATTGGCGAAGAGTCTCAAGTCCAACAATTGATTATCTATAGTGATTCTCGGTTGGTCGTTAAACAATTGTCGGGAGATTATGAAGCTCGTGGGACCCGAATGATCAAATATCCGGCGAATTAAGAGACCAACTTCAATATTTCGCTTCATATGAGTTTTCAGAGTATAGAGCGTAATGACAATTCTATTGCCGAGATGCATTGTCAAAGTCGGCCACTCTGAGATGCAGATGTTTTTCATGGATCGGTATATTTGGAAGTTTTGCGTTGAACAAGTGTTCAAAGACGGCGTTGATATTTATCGAAATGATCTAGGCATTGCTGGATGACCCTTACATCGAGTATTTGGCGGATGGCGTCCTCCTTGGATCGAGATCTCAAAGAAGATTAAGTACAAGAGTGCTAATTTTAGTCTTATTGATGGGGATCTCTATCGATTGGCATTTTCCTCACCATTGTTGAAATGTTTGGTTCCGTCCAGAAATTTGAGTATGCTTCTTGAGAGGTTCATGAAGGTATTTATGGTGATCATATGGTCGCCAAGTCTTTGGCTCATAAAGTACTTCGACAAGGATACTATTGGCCTACAATTTCAAAGAAGCTCTTGAGTCGCCAAGAAATGTGAAAATGTCACCATTATAGTCCGGTTCCCATCGATCACCGGAAGAGCTATACTCGATTTTATCTCCTATACCCTTCATTTATCTCTGGGTGGATATATTGGGACCAATTACCTAAAGCTAAAGGTCGTTAAACTTCATTATAATTCTTATTGATTATATGACTAAGTGGGTGAGGCAAAACCACTTGATCCAATAATGGAACAGAGTGCCTAAAGTTTATAAAAGAGTCTGGTGTTTCGCCGGATCCCTAAGGTATTGATATCGGACAACGGGACGCCATTAAATGGGTTCAAATTTGAAGAATTTTTGAATGATCTGGGATTCAACACAAGAAGACTTCTGTGGCCCATCCACAGTCGAATGGGCAAGTCGAGGTGACCAACAGGACGCTGTTGAATGGAATCAAGCGTAGATTGGATGAAGCTAAGGGAAGATGGCCAGAAGAATTGTTGAGCGTCTTTGTGTGGCATACCGAACTACACCAAGGACTACCACGGGGATTCGCCCTCCGATTGGCCTATAAATGCGATGCCTTAGTCCCGGTCCGAAATCGGATCTCCAAGTCTTCGGTAAGTCGATTTAAAGAAATTTACAACGACGAAGGATCAAGGTTAACTCGGACCTGCTAGACGAAGTCAGAGAGGAAGCTTTGATCAAATTGGCTGCTTATCAACGAAGGGTGGCCAAGCATTACAACAAAGGGGTCAAACTTCGTAGATTCGAAGTGGGAGACTTCGTTCTTAGAGAAGTCGAAGCTTCTACGCCTCAAAACACAGGAAAGCTAATGCCGAATTGGGAAGGGCCATATAAAGTGATCGAAGTACCAAAGCCAGGTACTTATCGGTTAAAGGCACTCGATGGTTCCGAGATCAAGAATACTTGGCATGCTGGCAGGCTTCGGAAATATTTTCAATAAAGATGGTAGCCCAAGGTCCTTTTGATCCTATATTGATCTTATCAGGGTGGTAAGTCAATGGTCACTATTGATCCTTATATCTTGGTCCTTATATACTTGTTCTACCCCGAGTGGTAAGCAAGATTCTGATGGTGTAAGAAGGATCAGGCAAATTTGCTTCACATATGACCGATCTCACTCTTCGGTACCGATGAGTATATATTACTTTATTTTGTTTTAAGTATTAAGTTCAGTTCATTCAATTCAGATAAGTTGAATCATGTCCGTAAAATTCAATTCACTTCATTTTTTAATTGTTATATGTCATAACTGATTCACTAGTTGGGTTCAGCTTATTGATACTGAATTATTGACAAGAAATTGATCGAAACAGAAGTCGTAATCAAGACAGTTAAAGATTTATCAATAATATAAAATACTCATTCATTTAAGTCAATCATAAATTAATTACATAAACATAAAAAGCTTAAAGTGGTTAAATTATTACATAGAACAAAAAACAGAGATGGACATTCTGTGCATCGCCTTCATCATCGGAGTTGAAAGCGTCGCCGGGTCCAAATGAAAGCAAATATAGCTTTTCTTTTCCTCGCCTCGTGAATCCTCATACCCTCCTCGAATATACCTTCACGATTTTTGACATTAAGTTCGTCTGGAGTCCACAGTAGTCACTTTGAATCGCTTAGAGCTCTTGATCGAAAGAGGACCTCGTCCCTCAAGATCCTTTATTTTGTGGCGGAGCTTGTGACGTTTGGCCTTATGCCTTCGTGCTTCGTCTTGAGCCTTCGTCTCAGCCTCACCAAGTTGTATGACCAAGCTTCGGTTGGCTGAAGAAAACTCCTCATTTTTTGCCTTCAGGAGTAAGTTTTCTTCAACCAAACCAGCGTTCAGGTCAGTCAGAGTTTGTTGGCTGGCTTCGGACGCAGCCAACCCATCCCTCGTGGCCCTTAATTCGTCATCAGATGTCTTCAAATCCATCCTAGCTTGGTCTAATTACATTTGAAGACCGTTGATGGTATGAAAAGCATCTTCACGACCGCTTTCTCTCTCGGTCCAAGGTCGATTTCAACATATTTATCTCTTGTCTCATGAAATCTTCCTCGCCTCTCCATTTATGTGTCTCTGACGCACGATCGTCAAGACAACGATTAGCTTCTGCGTATTTTCAAAATATTCAAGTCAAATGTCCAAATATTTAAAGGAAAATGAGAGATATAGAGGAAGAAGAGATTGTTATTTACCTTAGCCAATAGCTCATCCCTCATCGAGAAGATTTCATCCAGATGATCACCGAACCGGTGGTCGCCGGTGTTCCGAACGAAAAGTCTCAAGAGGTCGAAGGGAAGTTGGCGTTGAACACAGGCCATGAAGGTCGGAGATCCCACAAATCTCGGCATGGTAACTTTGACTGAGGGACCGGGTCGTTCGGAGAGGTCTCGGCCTTTCGGAGAGAGAGTGGGCAATGTTCGGGAGGGGTAGGGTCTGCATGTATGGTTTCAGTTGTGGGAGATTTATTTGGGGTGGGTCCTTTGGGTGTTGAAGCAGAAGCGGAACTCGGATGGCTATCAGAAGTCGTTTCCTCTTCCTGGATAGCGTCGGAATCCCTTCGTCCTGGTCACCGTCCTCTTGAATCTGTATTTCTATAGGGGGCATGAAGGGTGGGATGACCGAAGACTGAGGAACCCTGAGCTCTTCGACAGTTAGAGGGGTTATTTTTGTTTTTAATTTTTTGGTCCGAAGTATATTTCTTCGATCAGGGCGATCGAGTAAACCGCCTGGTCGAGGAATGGTTCTGGGGGTTGGTTCTATTTCTGGTGTGGATTCGGGAGGGGTGACAAGAGGGGCTGACCTGGGTTTTCTAGTAGCTCTCCTCTTCTATCGAGGATGAAGGGTCTCTTCTGGTATGAGAACCTCTTCGGCCTCTGCTTCTTCTGTTTGAAATTCATCCGTATGAATTTCTGGGGTTGGTTCGACCTCGGGAGTAGCTTCAGTTGGTATAGTCTCAGTCGCTTCCGAAGACTTCCCGGACAAAAAATCTTCGAACTCCTTTATTTCTAAGGAGCTCGGTCTGATCAAAGATACTGCATAAATCAAACAATTCTATGTTAAAATTATGTATCATACAATATTTTCAAAAATATATATATATGTGAAATTAGTCACATTTTACACTTATGGTCATACAACCATGCCTGCTTCGAGAGGAGTCCGTATTTCCACTCTTCCTTAGGGAAGTTGTCGAATAGTTCCATCATTTCCACTTCCCGTTCTTCAGAAATGTCTCCGAAGTCAGCAGATATCTTTTCGCCACCGCCCAGATTCAGTGAAGAAATCTCGTGGCCTTTGACGAAGAACCATTTCTCGTGCCATCCCCTATTGCTCGAAGGGGTGTTCACCAGTGAACGTCTATCGAATTTTTTTCCAGACTTCAGAGAATGCTTGCTAAGGGCCTTGAACCCCTTCTCCCTGGATTGTACTATTTTATAAATAGTGAAGAAGAAGTCGAGGAGGGCTCGGCGCCCATTCATAGCGGCGGCCACGAAGGCGAGAATGTGAATGTAGGAGTTTGGCACTAATCGCGAGAACCCCACACCCGTAAACCCCAAAGTAGGGTTACTATAAAGATGTGTAGGGAAAAAGCGAACCCCTTTTCAAGTAGAAGTCACCGGACGGCCGATTCAACCTTCAGTGCCGTTGGTACATCTTTTCACCGGGCATCGGGTACCACGATCGATCGCGTGGGTATCCGGAATGTGGAAACGAGATCGAACCCTCTTTAGTTCAACCTCGCCATGATAGAAGGAGTGTTGGCGTGCGAGAATCGTTCCGTACTCCTGTAGTATCCAGAGGGGGTTTTTTGGGTTTTCGAACTTGGGATTCGTGCTTGAAGTCCCTTCATGAGGATTGGGGTTTGGTGGAACCACTGTGATTGGTGTTACTAGTATTGGGGAACTTTGTTCAGGGTTGTGGGAAACCATTTGTGACGATTTGCAGAGAAAGATCAGAAAGTTTAGAGGGCGCTCGAATTTCAAATGAACAGGTAAAATCACTGTCGAATTTGGTAAAGTTATCCTTTATATCGATTAGCCATTACGGTGTTCAAGGCGGTACATTAAATGCTAGTAATAATTTGGAATTTGAATGGAAGCGTCCGGTTTGGTCCGGATATTTAATGGATAGGGCCTTTCCGATTTGGGCCTTTAATTTCCTTTCGTCTCATTTCGTGAGCAATAATCGGAATGCGTTTTAATTACTTCTTATTATTGATTTTCAAGAAATATCATGGATTATTTGTAGTTTTCATTAAACATTCTCGCTCAACAAAAACTAGGGGGCAATGTTGGGTCATGATATTTTCTCTCTCATCAATGCCAGGGTGTATTGGGCTTATTCTTTTAATTAATCTATTGGGCCTTTATTATTGAACCGTGGAAGTCTTTGAGCCCAGTTATCTTATTATTTTCATTCTGACTTATAAGACCGGGTCGGTCCAGTGGGTCGACCCTTTGGACATTTTAATATCTATTATTTTGACCTGCAATGATGAAAAAGCATGACGGTTGACTAGAGAACTCGCCATGCATTAATGTGGATGGGATTATAACCTACTTACGTGGTGAGAAAGGACCGTAAAGCGATGAGATAAACTATATACGGTCGGTGGATCCCATCGGATCGAAGGGTGTGTTAGGTAATAGTGGGTGTACTTAATCCGGAGGATAAGATATAGCTTGGCAAGGAAGTCATCGAGGAGAATACATTCTCATACACTTATTCATTCATAATCACATATACACGAGAATTATTATTATCTCTCTCAATACACTAAAGCGATATAGCCTCCATTTTGATAAACCTTGTGAACACACTTATCGACTCTCACGCTTGATTTATCCTCGTGGAACCAGCCGTCGAAGCTTGTGGTGTTTATCGTGTTTACTGATGCAGATCGTGACGCGTCTTACGTGACGACGTGACAGAAGATCTTGACATTAACATATGTATATGTATTACTATTAATGATGGTAATGCTGAATACTAACTAACCCTGTTTTGGTCCCCGAACGGCCAACGGAGTATAAAGCACCAACCGGGAGGTCATGCTGAATACTACTAACCTCTTTTGCAGGCTGGAATATTAAAGTCTCTAACAATATTTTACTTCAATCATCTAATTGTCAATTTAATAGAAATGAAAGGCAGTCAACTATTTTTTATCTTACATTTTTCTTGTTATATATATATATATTTATTTTAATTAATATAGAATTTTTCTGTTATTATATTATTAAAACTTGTATAACAATATAGTCTTCATATGAAGTATCATGTACTCCTTAATAAGTTTAGTTTAAATATTTTGCTTGTCCTAGCTCATAATCATTGGGCAAGGGCGGCCAATTTTTAGGCCCTGCATGCATGCATGCATGTAGGATAGATTAGTAATTATATTATTCATCTTCAAAAACATAAAACCATGAAGTTGGAATTTTAGTTTTAGAAAGGGATTTGCAAATAAATGAGGAGGAGAATTGAATTAATTTGTGAATGGATGTTATCATAATGGTATGTATTCATTCATATATGATATATGGATGGTTTATTTATTTGCAAATAAATGAGCGAGCAGAATTTGCTAGCTAATAGTATCGTTTGTGATTGCATTTTTACAAATATTTTTGTATTATTTCTTGTAAACTACTACTACTATCAGCGTGGGAACTGGGAACTGATAAGAAATGCCATGCCATGCCAGAATCATGGATAGTTACTTAATAAACTACTCCATATTAGCAGCAGCCTAACTAATAGTAATAAAATGAGGGAGTGCCAATTACTATATTACTACTATATGCTTATTAATACATACATTAATTAATAAGATACTCAAAAATGCTAGCTGGACTGACTAAATCAAGTTATAACAAGAGTGGACCCTTTTGCTTGGATGCTCCCTCTCTCTCCCTACAAGCAGGTAATCACTCAATCAAACATAAGCACATGACCTAATAATTAAAAAAAGGAAACTATTGGAAAATATTTTAATAAGGTTGTTGGAAATTACTAATATTTTCACAAAAAAATTAATCACTTCTCATATGTATAGTAAATGGACTCTATTTTTATGCTAGAGAGACCTTATGAAAATATTATTTTTGGTTATAAAATTAGTAATTCCCTTTTCTTTTTTCTTCATTTCTTATTTATTCTAAAAAAAAGTGGGGGTTATTGTATTTTCTTTTTTTTTCTCCAAATAATTTTCTCTCAAAATTTTACTAAATTTCATTTAGAGAAAGAATAGGGTGTGGGCCTTTTACCCTTTTGCAGTTGTAAAACTGTCCCCCCAGCAGGTCTGACTAGTCACCTTTAAATCAGATATCGAAACCGCAAAACTGTAGAGAGAGAAAGAGAGAGAGAATCCCCCAAAGACCCAAGAAGAGTGAAAGAGACAGAAACTTTATGATATTTGCCAGAACGAGAAAAAGGGTATGTATGATTCATTTCTCACCAACTGCGCACATTAGCAAAACGCCATTAACAACAGACGAGACAAAGAATTCTTATATCTCTCTCTCTACATTTCGCTACATTATTATATACGAGTACTAGTATTTGATCCTCTAGGATCACTCAATATGGCCGTTTTTTTCTCTATTTTGAAGAATTTCTCTGCTTCCTTGTCTTATCATTCCTGGTAATCTTTTAGTACATGTCTGTATTGATGTTTCCTGTTGGTGATTTGGGTTTCGATTTAATTTAGGATGTAAATTTTTTTTATCCTTAACGTTGTTCCAGCTCATTATCTACTTCTTTGTTTATTACTCCAATGTTCGTGAATATTGCGTGCTTATTTATGTGGGTGTATAAATCTTTAGTAGGAAAGATATGGGTGAAGTAAGAGAATGAATTTCATGTTGAAATGAAGCTAAAAATACAATCTTTATTCGGCTTAGATTCAAAACATCGTTCAGTTTGGTTTGACATTGGAATCGAAGGTCTAGGTTTTTTTAATTTATTTTGTTTTTCTTTGCATTTCTCGCCAGCCAAACAGGGGTTATGATTTGTGAATTGGTAAAATCACATCGTTTGATGTTTTGGTAGCATGACCAAGTCAATTTTTCCTGGTCTTTGAACATGCTTTTGTTGCTATTTCAAATACTGTTTGGCCAGCTTGTGAATTGACTTCTGAGTTTCTATAATAGGATTTTCCTGCACTAGTACTAGAAATTTCAAGGCTTTATAAGCCAGCATATGGCCATGAATTTTCCATTTTGGACGAGCACAAAGATTTCTTAATGGGTAGATTTACCTAACGTGTTGGCTCTTGTTGTAAGTTACCCTCTGGGAATTTGGCATTGTGGAAAGGAGCATTCAACTTTTGCTTCTATACATTGACCATTGTGTGAGTGTATTATATACTCATAAATGATGATTAGTTAAAGCACTGTAAGGATGATTGCTTTCAGTGAAGTATGTTAAGTTGGGTCCGAGCAACTGTTCTTGTGCTTTATTTGTTTGAACTGGCGAATGATGAAACTACTGATATCACATTGCATATTGATCCAAGTATGGTTTTGACTATTGCATAGCGAGAAAAGCTGATCTATATGCTTATGGATTTTTTCACAACTTTTTTTGAATGTAGTAAGTATAAGATAAACCATGATGAAATCTTGGCAAGAAGAGTGTGACATATGATATAAAGGAAATGGGCCACGAATGGTTATTGTAATTTTTGATTGGTTTAAATTCCTTAATTCATCTTTTCTTGTTGTTGAATTTATCCACAAAGTTCAAATGCTTTTATATGACATCCTTTTTTAACGTAGTTGCTGGCAGCAATACGTATCTCATACACCGCGGTTTGTGTGAATGCTATGCAGGTATATAGGGCTCAGGATCCTTGTATGATGACATGCTTATTTCTTAGGATCCATAGCTTATTCTGACAAGATAAAAGAATTTGTTAGGAGGACAAATGTTGATGGGAGGAGATTACGATTTAAATTCTTCGCAAGTGCACACTGATTCCTTGAAAGAAATCTTGAGGCAGACAATCCTCAACCAGGAGGTTATATTCCGTAAGCAGGTATGTGCACCAATGCTGCATAAATTATGGTTACTTCCAGTTAATTTCATTGAAAGATGAATTATTTCTCACATTTTTTTTCTTGCTTGCTTCGTATTTATACCCCCTCTGTTCCATAAAAAGAGGTCCATTTGCAAAAATAAAAATAAAAAAATTGTTACACAAAAGTAGCCCTCTTTTTATTGATAGTCTATAAAATGACACAATGTCTTCAAGTTTGCCATCATAATTTCATTATCATGCACTACTAAACTTACAACTTATTGTGTTAGGGTAGTCATGGAACAAAAATACATCCTTGCTATTTGTAAATTTTGCAAACAGTAATCTTTTTGTGGAATGGAGGGAGTAGACAGATTATCTACATTTCAGTTGGCTTGTAAGTTGTAACCTTGAACGTGCAGCTCTGGTGTATTTGTCATTTGGACTGAAAAATTAACCTCTTGCCTAATTTAAATATTGCTTAAATTGTTTGCCTGCTTAAGTAATTGTAGATTTCTCCTCTGCCTATCTTGATCATGCTGAAGTGAAGAGTGTCCATGGGGTTACACAAAGCATGATTTGTCCTTATTTAATTTGAAGTTTGTTGATAATAATTCTTATAGAATGTCCATGCTGAAGAATGTCCATGGGGTTACTCCTGCTTCGTTTAGATATTTATTTGTCTTGCCATTGGTTATTATTTAGGTCAATGAACTCCATCGGCTGTATACGACACAAAAGACCCTAATGAAAGATTGTGGTTGGAGAGAGTTGAATGGATACAAATTAGGGAATGCAGGCACCCAATCAACCCTTGGGCCCTTTTCTGAGCATCTAAGATGTGAACCTCTTGCAACAGAGAAAACGTGTTCAACTATCTTCACGGTAAACAATACTGCAACTTCTAAAAACCATAATGGAAAATTATTTACTTTAGCCTTTTAAAATTTGTTATTTCTATGACCATGAGGATGAGGGTCGAGAGTCAGCCTTATCAAATGAAAGAATATGAATTAGTCAAAGGATGTCATAACAGAACATGTTAACTAATATGTTGTACAAGTTTTATCTTTAATCTTGGTATGTTACATTTTAACCTTCCTTGCAATGCAACTTATGCCACAGCAGGAAAAATGTGCAATTAGTATCTATTCTTGTCTTTTAAGGTTGTAGTTAACATGTCTTTCAGGTGGGCTCATCACAATCTGTTCGAACTAGTTCTTTACTAGAAGGCAGAGGTATCTGCCCTAAACTTCGGCAGAGGCCTTTAGATCTTCAACCTCTTTCTAGCAACTGCATGAACTACATTGGCGGGGACTTTCCAGTAGCAGGAAATAGTTGGGATTATATAGGAAAATTTAATGGAAGAAATAACTACTTTCGCAGTGATTCTGTATATCGTCCAGAGGAGGTGAAGCTTTCCTTGAGCATTGGAGAGGGCAGTACAAAAACGCATGTTGGCAGGAAACCTTTAACTGATAAGATTAGTTGTGCCTTCTCCCCAGATATAATTGACTTAGAGGAATCAACAGAAATGGTATCAAATGATGACGGTCAATCTGTATTTTCTCTCAGATGTGATCGTATCAATTCTGGACATAATAAGCATGATTCCCAAGTTCCTGCCCAATCTATTCAGAACGTCACAGATATTCTGGTGAAAGATCCATCTGACACATTTGCAATGATCGACTCTAGTATAGGTAGCAATGGAATCTGGCATGAGCAGATCTTCTCTAAGAAAGGTTGGGAAATTGATATACATAGTTGTAGCCTTAGAATACCATGTTAAGCATATGATTTGTTAATATGATTTACTGTTCTGATTTCAATTGCTTTTGCAGGACTTAGTGAATGCAAAGATGGTGTCCCATGTGACAATATGTTCACCAATGACAAACTGTTTACTTCTAATGGTGTTATAGATTTGGACCTTAACAAGATCCAGCTTGATGAATCTTCATCTCACTCAAATGATCCAATGCTGGCCTATCCTTCAGCGGCTAGCTCCTCAGGTATATTTCTGATAGAGGAAATGGTAAACTTGATGTTAAGTGTGTTCTCCTGATAACAACTAAATTTCTGCTTTGGACTGACTAGGTGATGCGGATTTAGGCTCAAAGGATTCCAACAGCAACAAGAATAGTAGTAACGAATTGGCAACAATCCCTAAATATAATGCAGAGAATGGAAATAAAACATGTAGTATAGATCTCGAGTCAATGTCTGAGCTCCGATCAGGCCTTAGTGAAGAAACTGGCAACCATAGAAGGAACATGGACATTCAGTCGAATTTTCAAAATGGAAATCGTATAGATATAGCTAGGCCAGAAGTAAATGGTGGGAAGGTGAATGAAGATATTAGTCTTGCACTTCCATATAGAAGTCAAACTGCAATTGGAGATGCACATTGCAACAGACATCCTGCCTCATGCAAGTGCAATTGCACTGCTGATGACAATCCAAGCATCACAATGACCATGCAGTCTGGAACTGATTTGGGAGGATCATGTCTTTCACCATCCAATATGATCCAAAATATCGAGTCATCTCAAGTCGCGGAAACTGAGTGTCAGCCAGACTTGAGGTCTTTTGGTAACAGTGAAATGAAACATCAATCCATTGACAAGAAGAAAGGAAAGTCAGCAGAAATAGATAGTCTTGTTCAAAATGCAGCTGCATCACTTATACGTATTTCCTCGGAAAGTCCAATTAGCAACCACCATTTTACAGCCAAATCAGGATCAAATGAGATTGGAGGCAATGAGAGGGAGCAGCCAGCGTGTTCTTCTGATTCTTATGAATCAATGGTGCTGAAGCTTACAGAAACCAGTGCAGATGACTATTGTGTTTCATCGAATGCATTTGAGGTGAATGAACTGGACAAAAAGGATTCTCCAATTAAACTGAGGAGGGGAAGGAGACTAAAAGATTTCCAGAAAGACATACTTCCTGGCTTGGCATCTCTTTCTCGACACGAGATTTGTGAGGATATAAATATCATGGAAGGAGTAATGAGATCTAGGGAATACAAAAGACTCAGATCAAAGGCAGCCAATGGAGGGAACAGGTTTACACCAGTGAGAAGTAGGAGGTCCAGACTCAATTATGTGGGTCGAAGATATTATTCATAGAAGTTCATACCAAGTTAGTGATACCATTAATTTCAACATGGATTTATCTTATTTAGTGTTTCTTGTTGATACTACATAATTATTGTCATATTTGGGTACTTAATTCAGTAGCAAGGGAGTTTTTTTTATGGACGAGTGCTTGTTATATTTTTGGATTCTGGACTATGACTTTGGAGCAAAAGGTTGAAAATGTAGAGTAGAAGAAAGAAACTGCAAGTAATGGAGGAGGTTTAGAAGATGAGAGAGATTATGATTCAGAACAGATTGCAATAGGGAATATTTTTCATTACTGTTACAACAGGTTTTATTTTTTTACCATGGGGATTTCTATAGTTGTGTCTGACATTGATAATGAATCAAGTTACTATAAAAATTTACCTGATGCCTTCATAGTTGTTCTAATCATGGTAACTTTGTTACTGCATTTTCACACACACACACACACACATAGTAACACTAGTCATTTTCATAACAAGCTATTGTTATTACATTTTTATACCAATCAAAACTACTTTTAAATTATTAAAACCACACATGATCCTCATATTTTACTCATTTTCCACTACATGCTAAGCATTGCATGGTATTCAACACCACTAAGAAGGCACAAAAGCTTTTAATTTTAATTTTTTTTTATCATTTTTATCCAATGAGAATGCGTAGGTATAAGCTCATGGTAATTAGTCTGAAAAATAAATGATACTCCCCTCAGTTTCATAATAACTGTCTTTTTAGAAGAAAAAAAAAATTGTTCTAATTTATTTGTCGTTTACAACTTTCTACCCTCAACTTTTTTCATTGTCACAAGAAATTTTTTCTCTTATATTAATAGTTTTTAATTTCCCATAAATATGTAGTGTTGGAATTTCCTACAAAATTTAATTCTTAAATGATAGTATTAAATGAAATTCTTAATTCATGTGCATAAAATTAAAAAGACAGTTATTATGGAATAGAGATAGTAATGTGTAAAACATTTCTTTGGGGCCATAATCATTTTATTTACTACTTGGTACTCCTCCCTCCGTTATTTAATCTATATAAAAAAATACAAACGATTTTGAATTTCTCGTTCATTCTAATAAATCATATGGGTCATCCAAAGTTTAGGATAAATCACACCGTCCATAGTGCCGGAGGCACGGGACTGTTGCTAGTACTAATATATATCGTTTTAAATTATTTTTTTTAATTATTTGTCGCTTGATATAATTTAAGAGAATTAACTATAATCTTTCCAAAATTAACTCTCATGAGAAAATGTTACACATGAGAGAGAATGAGATAAATATGATAATTATGAAAATTTAAGTGTATTATAAACCATTAATATTAATATAATTATTTTCTTAATTTTTATGTATAATTCTAAAACCACATATTAATGAAAATAATGTCTACCACATTATTGATTACGCTATTAAGTTATTCAATTAATTGAACCCACCAACCCATCAGGTAGTTTACGTGTAATAAATTAATTAAACGTGTAACCTCAAAATTCACAAATAATGTGAGTGAATTTTGAAATTAAGCCGACTCTTGCACATTAATTGTGATATATAATCCAAAAAGGCATTGTTCTTTGAAATTAACGAACAAGTAATGAGGAATTAAATGGTGAAATTATTTTGGCGATAAAACCTAACGTAAATTATAAAATTATTTTTCGTTCTTAAAACAAAGACATTTCCTTCATTTTAAAATATAAAATTAATATTTATTCTTTAAAAATCAATTTGAGATTTTAAAAAGTTAGTTTTATTCTGAAATTTTGAAACGGAGAGAGTAGTTTTGTATTTCAAGATTCTAAATATAATACTATTTCTACTTGTGTATTTCAAGACTTAAAATAACATGAAATTTCTAGTTAACCGTTATATTTCCACCATCATTTCTATATGGCATCATTATTATTAATTTTTAACAAATATTAAGAGTACTTAAAAATAAAAATATTTAATTTTAAAACAAAAGGAGTAATTACTGTCTAAAGACTGGATGATTAAGAGCCCGTTAGTCAACGACTTATTTTAAAATGACTTAAAATAAAAATATAAGTTGTTTTGAGTTATGACTTATGAAAGCGTTTGGCATTAATTTGACTTATAAGTTAAAACAAGTTATGAAGGTGTTCGGATCATAATGACTTATAAGTTAAAATCAAATATAAATATTACTAAAAATGACATTAATAAAAAAAAGGGCAAAATAGACATTATATTTGGTCAAACTAACTTATTTTAAAATAACTTATTACAAATACTTGTTTATTTTTTAGAACTTAAAAATCAATTTATAAGTAAAAAAATAAGTCATTGTCAAACAAAAAATAATGACAGATAATTTATAAATTGATTTGATCAACTTATAAGTTATAAGCTGAACAAGCTCTTAGTAGTTGAATCTAGATTTTAATTCTTTTAGAAACACCGACAGAAGAAGGCTGGATTTGGAATCAAAGTAGGACATGGATCATTGTCATGTTAATTACTACTAGCTAACAATTTTATTTTTTCCCAACCACTATACTATGGATAGATGATGACTAATACAGCTGTCACTAGAAGAAAAAAAACAATATTTGATTGGGAATTTATATTTTTACGAATAAATTTAATACTCTCATAATATTTTTTTTACATAAATAGTAAATGAGGTTCACCCTCATGAGTGAACACTTTGTAAAACTAACAATTTTATTTGTAAAAATATCAATTATATATGTGATTCTCTTATAATTAAAATTTGGGTCCATGGGAGTTTAATAAAAAAAAAATTATATAAAAAAATGTTAATGTCAATGCTCCTATCTTACAAGTTATATCATGTGTATAAAATTTTGCATTTGTTGAGTATGCATAAGGTAAAAAGGATCCGGTTACTATGAAATTATCAATACAACGTAGAGAAAGAAATTATTTTATGATCTGCGTGTCGAATGTTGTATTGATCAATTGAATAAAATTAATTTCGTACTAACTACCCTCACGTAAAAAGTAGTGAATTATATATATATATATATATATATATATATATATTTGGATTAGAAAGTGTATTCGTTATGGTTGAATATTCGTTATTACTATCCTAAGCGTACAAAAGGACCCAAATAGATTTCCATCAATAGTATCTATCAATCAATCAATCTGTTTGTTGATGGAAATTTGAAGGGTATAGGAAACATTGTAATCATTATTATTAGTAGAACTTAGAAACAACTGATTTGTGTGTGTGTGACTTGAAAATTGCCTAAGAACAAAGGGACAAAATGAAATTCTTGATTCATAATTAGTCATAATCTACTCTCTAGTGGAGTTGGAGACTTGGAGTTGGTTGGTGAGCAGCAACGCTTGCTTTGGTATGAATGGCCAATTTTTTTAATATGGTAGAAAGGGCCAAGGGGGAGGAAGGAAAGGTGATAATGTGAGTGATATGACCAAGTCGATTGTCACATCCCCGCGGCAGTTAATTAATTCCACTATACAAATTATGAGCACGAGCAGATTTCATGTCTGTCAATCACAGGGGTGGGTTGATGAGCACCGACAACAGCAGAACATAAACATACAATCTCTCTCAGATTTTGATCAAGATATATATATGAGTCGTATAATTAATTCAAAAATCAACCTTATTTAAAACTTACAAACATGCACTTCATTTTGTGAATATATATATATATATATATATATATATAAGGTACTTACTATATATATTGATCATTTGACATAACTTATAACTAGTGGAGGTGGAGGTGGAGGTGGAGGTGGAGGGGTTGCGCATTGAGATGGAGTGCATTGATGGGGGCAACCAGTTCCATCTATACCAGCCCTATAAAATCAAATCAAGGCACCAACACACAACACAAACACAAACCCGGCCCCCCTCCTGCTTAATGCCTGCTCTCTCTACTCTACCTTTAGGCTACCCCTACCCGGCTACCCCTACCCCTATATACTGTACTATTGTATTCTATTCAATTGCTACCCTAAGAGTATCATATATGGGTCCTGTCCTATATATATATATATATATATATATATATATATGTGGAGCATTGATCTTACAATTTTTTTTAATTAAAATTTAAAAACAAACAAACAAAATAAAAGATATTACTTCTTTTGTTCTTAAAAGATTGTCGTTTTGTTCCAAAAATTTGTCGTTTATAACTTTCGAGGAGAATAAATTATTTACTTTTATATACTACTCCTACCTTCTCTCATTGTCCCAATAAATTCTCTCACTTATATTAATAGTTTTCAATTTCCCATAAAAGGGTAGTGATGGAATTTCAAACAAATTTTACTTGATAAATGACACTTCTTTAATCTATGTGCCAAAATCTTAAACGACAATCTTTTAAAAACGGAGGGAGTATTAGTTAAAGATGGATTTCTTAGTGGAACAACAAACAAAATAAAAGAGATGGCTTTCATATATAGAATTAAGGTGTAGTATTATATATATATATATATATATATATATATATATAAATAAATAAATATAAAGATAGCTATAGATATATAATAACTAGGTTAAGTAACTTTTTCTACCATAATGGTAATGCAGTCATTTGATTAGTACGTAGCATTGGAAATTCAATACTAGCTTTTTGTTTTTTGTCCAACCAAATGATGGTACTTGGATCCACAACAATCCTTTAGCTAACAAGTAAATTCTAGCCTTTAGCTTTTGCTCTAATGTCTACTAAAACTAGTCCTTCCATTTACTCGTACCAAAAAAAAAACACACACACACACACATATATATATATATATAGGAGTTTTATTCACAGTAACCGATTGCTGTGGAGCAATTCCTTTTTTAACATGTGAAATTTCGGCAGGAGCAAAAAAAAAAAAAAAATAATTCCAAAGACCAAAAAAGAGGTTGCTCCACAACAACTGGTCGCTGTGGATGGAACCCCATATATATATATATGGAGTTATGTATGTATAGGTTCTTATAAATGTCTTGTCTTGCTTACCCTTTTTGAATGGTTGATAAATTTATTGGAAGGTGAGATTGAAACAAAAATATCTGCGTTTCTACATAACTCAGACTTGCTTATTTTATTTTATTTTACACCAAGAAAAAATATTAGTATGTTGGTTATGGTGGGGTCCTCATATTAAAATAAAAAGCTAAGTAATGTTATTGTCTTGGCTTACTTTGATATATTATATTTCAATCTCACCTTCCAATAAGTTTATCAATCCATCGAAAAGAAATAGTGTTACTTGCGATCTTAAAGTTAACCGATTACTATGAAAGGGCTCCCTATATACATATATATATATATATATATATATACACGTTGGTCCCATGCATCGTTTTCGGCTTAAAGTTAACTATACGGATCTAGGGATAGATCTGGTTGTGTTCAAGGCTTTTGGGGAGTACGGGGATGCATGTGTTGGAGATTCAGATTTAGATGTTACCGTGTCTTTGAATTTTAATTTTATGTATTGTAATATTAATAATATATTTTCAGGTATATTTTTAATATTTTCACATAATTTTATTTTACATGAGCATACAATGGATCACGATAAAAATATTAAAAATACATATAAAAATAATACTCTTTTTAATAATACTTATTTATTTGATGAAGTAAAATTATATTTTAATATGGCCGGCCAACTTTAGCCGAAATTTGAGTTGAGTGCACTTCCTGAAATTAGGTAGTTGATATAATAGACGTGCAAGATCAACTATTTTAGGGACCGAATAACGAGGAGGATGGAACTTGGCCTAATAAAAGTGTAATTTGTCTAAATATAAATAAATAAATAAACAAACAAATTATATACTAAAAGTCTTGTTAAAGTATGCATAGGAAAATTTTGATAGTCAAGACACAAAAAAACGTTGCTCCTCTAAAATAGAAGATTACTTTTAATTTAAAACCGACCAGACTGAAATTTGAATGTGATGTTTGTTTCCGATGGACCATGCTCTTGCTCTTGCTCTACATATTATATAAAAAAGCGTTTTGCCTAAAGTTTGTTTCTGTACATGTAGAGCTTCCTTAAAGTTTCACTTTTTCTTTTCTTTGGATTTTTTTTCATGCTCTCTTTCAAAACAAGATGATTATCATCGTTTGGGTGATTTATCATTGAATCCTATTCCTATACGCATTTACCTTATGCGGAGATATGACCATCTTGTCAACCAAAAACGAACCGGTAACGATTTTCTCTGTTGTTATAGTTAGAAGTGAACAAAAAACGGATAAAACCGAATTACCGAATCAAATCGAATTATTTTAACCGATTTATTTTGGTTTTCGATTTTTATTTGGAATTTCGGTTATATCCGAATTATTATTCAGTATTCGATTTCGGTTCCGATTTTCAAAAACAGATATTTCGGGTTACCCGAATAACCGAATTTTAATATTTAAAAAAATTAATTATTAATTATTAATCATATATTCACATTATCTATTAACTTCTATTCCCCCATTTTGTTTTCTGAGTTTTACTTTCCCCCCAATTCCATTTGTCTGAACAAAGCACACTTCCTTCATTCTCATCTCTCACGATTTTTACACCTTCCTTCTCTTCCTTCCGTTTTCTCTCTCTACTAATCACATATTCACAAGCACGTGAAGTCCAGGATCTCAGCCCTCAACCCTCAGATCGGCGGTGCCGGAGTCATCCAGGATCGACGGTGTTGCCCACCAACCCTCAGATCTGCTGCTGTTATTTGAGATTGGCCACCAACCCTCAGATCTGGTATGAGAAGAACAAAGAGACTCAAACTACGCGCACACCAGAGATGGCAGAAAACGATGGAGTAGAAATTGCGTTTTTTTTATTACAATAATAATAATTATTATTATTACAGTTATTACAATTATTATCATTATTACAATTCACAAACGATCTTTCTTGGTTTAAATATTAGTATTCATAAATTTAAGCGTGGTAGATGCATAGTTAGGCGTAATGGTTTTGTTGGAATATAAGGTTTACAATGTGAAGATGCAAGAGTTGAAGACTTTTGAGTAATATTTTCTTTAAGAAAATTTTAACCTCCACATCAATGAAAAAAAATAACGGTAGCGTCGACAAAAAAAAATTGGAGTCAACTTGCAGACATCGGCGTTCATCTGCTTTTTGAACGGAAAATCGAACAAGTTGATGATTTTATAAGTTTTGAAAATGACAGGTTATTCGATTATAACAAAAAAAAGTTTGATGAATGATAATCGAATCGAATCGATCTGATGACCAAAATCTTATTTATCCCACCACACTAGGGATAGTGAATGTTACGTATTATATAGTAAAGAGTGCGATTTTTTCTTAAAAAGCTGAGAGGATTGTGGTGTTATTATGATTATCTATAGGAGGTGTCGAACAGTATTTTTACTCGATAATTAATGTATCGTGTAACCTAAACTTATAATAATAGCTAGTTAGCATGTATATAGATGAAAAGTGATGCATCAAGTCTGCTATAGTTAGAACCCGTGTATTGATTTTCTATACATTGTTATAGTCGATTCGTTTAAATAGTTCGATGGGAAGAAATGGATATATATATATATATATATATATATATATATATATATATATATAATTCATTTCTTGTATATACTCTTTTATTTTGTATCTACCTCACCATCACCTTTAATGACAGATCGGATGGCGGTTTGGTCGTCATTATAGAAACATATAAGCAGTTTTATATATGTTATATGCGACGTTTGATCGTCATTAAAAGTGATGAACAAGATATGTTAAATAAATGGGATATATGCTTGATTCTCTCTCTCTCTCTCTCTCTATATATATATATATAGACACACACGTATATCTGTGAGTAGACTGACATACGAATTACCAGCCAAAACAGGCCGATTTTGTTAGGTTAGTTAAAAAGTGAAGCCCAAAAGCGTTTTAATGGGCGGATCGAGAGGGTTTGGCTGGGTTTTAGTGATTTATGACCAAATTCTGACGCATTTATGGGTTTGAATCAAATAAATTTGGACCATCGCAAAAGGGTAAAAATGACTCATGTTTTGATGAAATTTGAAAAAATAAAGAAACAATTCGTATTCTATTACGTTTTAAAAATAATTACAACAATAGTTCACTCATAAAATATTTACAATTATTAATATATTTTATATTTATTTACTGATATTGAATGCAATTAAATTCTTTAATTTAGGGAATTAGTATGTCTGATTAGGATTCTTTAATTTAGGGATTAATATTGATTTACTTATTAAATTAAGTAATTAATAAGGAAACTATATAGCACACCTTCTCTTTCTTTAATAAAAATTACGCTTCCTTCGCCTTTGTCAGTCTTCTCCTCCTCCACCATTAACAGTCCCAACTTGTTAACGCCATCCTCCGTCCTCCTCCACCATTAACGTCCTTCTCCTCCGCCCTCTTCCACCATTAACGCCATCCTCCACCATTAACCTAGACAGTCCCCATCCTCCGTCCTCCTCCACCATTAACGCCATTCTTTTCCGCCCTTCTCCTCCTTGCCTCCTCCGCCTCCTCCACCATTAACGCCATCCTCCACTGCGATTTTTTTCATAAATCTGATTCTTTGATTTTTTATAAATGCAGATTGGTAGCCAAACATTCATACAAAAGTATTAAATTCGGTGTTATTAGGTTTTTTAATTTATTTTAAAAAATCTATTATAGATTTTTTTTTTTTATTTAATAATCGTTTTGGTAGCTAACACTTTATCTGAATATAACAAATTCAGTTTTATTGGGTTCTGGAATTAATAAAAAAATCTATTGTAGATTTTTTTTTATAATCAGCTTTAATAGCCGCATGTCTGAAAATGTAAATTAGGTTTTATTTTATTCTGCAATTAATTATAAAAAATCTATTATAGATTTTTTTTTAAATAATCTTGATTGGTAGCTAAACTTATCTGAATGTAACCAAAAAACTAAAATTGTTACATTTGAAAGTTTTGATTAACCAAGATATTTGACAATTTCTCTTAATTCTTGTAAAAATTAAAATGGTTACCTTTTATATAAATATTTGGATATCATTTATGACTAAAATTTATCTTTTTCTTCTTTTAATTTACGGACTTTTTCGTCATGATGGCGGTATGGTAGTAATGGATGAGGAGATCGGCGTCCATGGTGTTGAAGTGGCGGCGAAGGAAGGAGGAAGATAACCGGCGAAGGGGAGGAGGAAAGATAGCGTTCTTGACTTTGAATATTTGAATTTTAATTATTATTTTTTGAATTTGAATTTGAATTTGTTGTTAGATCCAAGATATTTGAATTTGAATTATTAATTATAGTAGTTATTTCTTATTAATTTTAGGTTTCTTATTATTATGAATTGAATCACAATTGCATATTAATTCTCAAATTAAGGAATCATAATTACTTAATATTGTAAATAAATATAGAAAGTATATTAATTGTGTAAATATTTTATGAGTGCACTAATAGTGTAATTACTTTCTGAATGTTATATATTAGTGTAAATGACCCAAAAAATAAAACTTAAAGCCTGCGTTTTGGAATGAACAGAAATAGGATAGGTCCATCTGATGGTTGATTTGATTTTTGCCAAGTCTATGCCAAGTTAGGAAGGGTCAATTAAGGGATGAAAAAGTTAAGTGTAAGTTGATTAATTGATCAATACAGTACTGACCCGTAAAGAAAAATCAATTTCCAACCTGCGTGTCAGATATTGTATTAATTAATTGACCAAAACTAACTTGATACTAAAGACTTCCTACTATCCATGGCCATGCTCTCTCCGGAACAAATATAGTCACAATCTTGTGTGACTAGCGTGCTACTATATAAGTGCAAATGGTTAGGCAGGTCCCTAATTGTTACATTAATGTTATTATATTATGTTACGTTACATGCAAAAGGAAAAGGAGGTAAGGAGATATTTTGATTAATTAAAAGCAGTTGCCCACAGAATATTTTCATTGAGATACGAAAGCAACTTATGATACATGAAGATGGAGATGGGCACGTTGTCACTCAATTAATTACCAAACAAAAATTCCCATTTTTTGGCTCTCTTCACCCTCGTCTTTAATTTCATTACGAAATTCCAATTATGCAAACGTTTTAAGTATATATTTATCGATCGATATCGTGTTGAAATTGTGCGGTGCGTTAAGAATAAACACTTTTAAAAGTAGAGTTTTTGACAAAAGTTTATTTATAAAAAAAAACTAAAATGGTGTTTAAATATACTCGTAATCATAAAAGTGATTTTAAAAGTATATATTAAATATAAATTTTCTATTTTTTGTTAAAAGTGTTTTAAACCTAAATTTTACACTATTCTGATGTATTACATGCAAAGATCTTTTCTCCACGTCCCAATCACCAAAGAGCGTCCGATATCCTACCTTGTGATTCAATGAATCGACACTAAAAGCTTGGCTTTGGCCAAGTAGAGAGATAAACGGCGTGAGAGTCGGTCTGAGACGATCATGAGGTCAACAATGGAGAAAAAATATTATCTAATGCGAGAGAGATAGAATAAGAAATCTATTGAAATGTCGTATTCTTTACCTCTTATGTGATCTTGGCAATGCATACTCCAATCCCGGTTCTGCGTCTTTGTGCCACCTCACGACACCTTTTTTCCTCACTTTCGGTACTTCGGTAGAAAGTAAGATCTTCCTTTCACACTTTCTTTATTCTTTGTTTGCCACCATGGATCATATCGAGTCCCATCCTCATTAATGTCGTGCAATGAAAGTGGCGAACCTTGATAGTCAATTGTCATTTGGCATAATGATTCTTTGGTCGAAAATTGGGTTAAGTGACAATTTGTATAATGGGCCAATATAATGACTAAGCCCAAATAATAGAAATGACCCAAGTAATGGGATCCGTGTGACTTAGCATAATATGATCGAGGAGGCCCGATAAGTTATTTAATAAGGAAAAAGGATTATGGCGGCATTACTTTCTAATCTTATATTAAGCGGGTGTTTTAATGAAACACTATAAACATAAAGTAGAGGGCGTAACCAACTATGATAAGTCGTAAGAGATCCAGTGAAACTTGCAAAGCCCAAATTGTTATCGGTATAGAAGTGAGAAGCCCGATGAGCCTTGAGCCCATGGGTGAAGATATTTAGGTCTAAAAGCGGACCAAACCTCTTCCCATTCATCATCATTGCGATGAATTAAATGTGCATGCCCTTAATTCTTGAGTACAACCTTGTCGATTATAAAAGGTAAACTTTACCAATTAAAGCGGTTTTACTGCTAATTTGAAATTTGAACCTTAGAGCTTTCTTCTTCTCTGCAAATTTCTTTCTACTCGCTTCACAAAATCTTAACAATGGTGGCCAAAACCTCGGCGAAACTCTCCTCTTCGTGCAACTCCTATCGATGTCGTTTCTCCCAACCCAACCCCAACGAGAGGGTTCGAGTTCCAACCCCAATCGACCACCGTGGGGGAAACCCTTCTCGACCTCCTCTACCTCTGATTTCTTCAAGGATGAGGAACAATTCCCCAATGCCAACATCCGTTCCTCGGTCACTGGAATCTGAAATATGCATGCTCGGGACTCGTTATCGATTCACGACATGTCTGCGATAAGGGCCCTGCTCTGAAGGCGTATGTCTGCAAATGACCGAGACGGTTGGGTCGCCGTACACATCTTTCTTACGGAAAAGGGGTTACGCTACCTCTCCATGTCTTCATCATTACCCTCCCAGGGTTTATAGGAATGGGCTTCGCCCGATTGGTACCAACTCCTACATCCACATCTTGGCATTTATTGCCTTTTGCCGTGAACTAGGGATTGCTCCTCTTTCGATATCTTCTTCACCCTCTTTTCTCTTGGTAGGTCTCGAAACGAGGCTTGAAAGTGTTAAGCAAGCAATCTCCTCGACCCAACACGAGTTGAGAGAGATCCACGATGGATACTCCTTCCAAAGAATAAGGTTGGCATGAGAAGTGGTTTTCATCACGGGACACGAGATCTCTTCTCTTCGGTGGACTACCTCGGCCGGGTCTCTGTGACTTTGGAGACATATCAGAAGAGCGGGTGAGGAGATGATGAGACTTCTTGAGAAGATTCCTCCAAAGAATGGAGTTTCACACTTGACCAAACAAGCTGGTTATCTGACCACAAATGTAAGTTTTGAATAACTTTGTAACATAATTTCGAAATATATAAGTGATCTGAGGTTACGTCGTGGTTTTTGCGGTGTCTCTGATCAAGCCGAACTCCCCGAGGTGAGAGACACCGGAAGATTTTTAAGCGAGGATGAATGCGAGATCTGAAGTGAAGAGCATCCGGTGAAGAATCTTCCCAGTTAACCCCCTACTTGGACCCACCAACTTCTTCCCTTGGTGCGAGAACCTTAAACCGACGAACCCAACATACAGAAGAAAACCTCGGACCTCGTAGAAGAAAGAGATCCGCATGAAACGATCCAAAACTACCCAATCGAAACAAACCACGAAAGTGACCACGAAACACTTTCCTAAGCAACCCCTAAACAACCTTCTCAACCAATCCCAATCCTCCACCTCAGAACCTACCCCGTGAGGAGGAGCTACTCGATATTCCTTTGCATGATCGGCTAAGGTCCTTCGTGTAAAGAAAATAAGAACCAAAGATAACCCCACTGTAGAAAGAGCTTGAGTCCCTACCTCTTGGTACATCACTCCTCAAACCACATCCACGAAACCCCACGTGCACGACAATGAACCAACCGGGTGACCCTCATTCCTTCTCGAAAAAAGCAAAACCACACCACAGGTGCATTTCTTGCTCCTTACTTGACTCTGAGCGCATTCCTTGCCCGTCTGCTTCTCCAAAACCATACACGCAGGACCCCTCACCAAGTCGCGAAGAACCTCCACCTTCTCCCCAAGACAAATAACTCACCAAAAATTGATCGGGGCGCATGGCCTCTCCAACAATGTGGCCCCGGAGCTTCGATGCCCATTTTCCTTCCAACTGTTCAACACCTTTGTTCGTGAGGCCAAGCGATCATCGGTTGAGGAGCAGATTCGAATGGGGATCTACTTCAAATGAAGGCATGAGCTACTTAAGCGAAAATGTGAGTATCTTCTTTATTTACGAATTTATCTGCATACTTATATATCTGGCCCGATCAAATGGTATTGAAACCACATAGGCGATCACGGTGTTGAGCGTCTTCGTCGAGGTTTCTCGGCCAAGAATCGGAAGAAGAGATCTTGAGGAAGGAGAATGCCATCTTGAAGTCTACCTTGGCGAAGGAGAAAACTCAGCGTGAATGCCTTCTTCATACAAATGAAGGTCTTGAAAAAGAGTTAGCCCAAGCCAAAGGAGATGTGAAGGCCTCGAGGAAGAATGAAAATCGACCAAGCCACGCCAAGCGAGGAGATCGTCAGAGATGAATGTTGACTTGGTTGAGAGGAAGCGAAATAAGGATGGAGAAGATCGAGGAATTAAAGGTTGATGCTAAGATCTTGACGAAGACTATCCATAAAATGGGAGGCAACAGAGACTAAATCACATGAATAAAGTGGCTCAAACTTCGAAGAGAAATCCAAGAAACTTCAAGCTCTTGGGACCTTGGGCCCCTTTAATCAAGCGACCTTCATGCAAACAAATATCTGAAGAATCTGAACTTCAGACGAAATCAATGGGGAAATAATGAAGATATACTCCGAGGAGTTCTGAGCTTTCTGGTCGTGGCAAGGAGAAGGCATCTGCAGACCCGACTGGACCCATCCTTTTCGATTCTTGAACGAAGAAGATGGGCGCTGAAGTGATGTTCTGTTTATGTCTTTTACATCTTTAATTTACGATTATTTGTAAGAATTATCAATAGTGTAATTAAATTAAATATTAATAAAACCGGCTTCATTCCTTATGACTTGGTATATTTATTTTACTTGATACTCGATATTTATTTAAGTGAAAAGATGCTGCGAAACTCCTTCATTAGGTGAACCCAGAACATTTAGGTAACAACTAAACATGCCATATAACGAGAAAAGATGAAGTGTAAGAATGAAGCTTCTGAACTCAACACTTAGAAAAATTTAGGTAATAAAGTAAAGGGATACTTATTAGTTCTTAGAAGTGTGAGATAGATCTTGCTTAAATCGAGAATTTGTTTACCCTAAAGGCTAACAAAACCAAAAGATGACATTTGCCTACCACAAAAGGGCGACAAAGTCGAAGGATGACAACTTTACTGCCAAGAAGGGCGATGATAAGGTCTGAAGTGTATAATTGCCTACCACGTAGGGCTGACAACGTCTTAAAGATGACACTTGCCTACCACGAAGGGCACGACAAGGTCTTAAAGATGACACTTGCCTACCACGAAGGGCGACGAGTCTAAGTGACCACTGCAAAGGCTACCATCGAATGGCCGGTGAGTCCACGAACCTCCCAACACCAATGGCGTTTGCTTACCACGAAGGGCGACAAACTCATAAGGACCACTGCCAAAAGGCGCCATCGAATGGCGGCGAGTCCACCGAACCTCCTAACACCACGGCGGCGTTTGCCTACCACGAAGGGCACGACAAACTCATGGGACCACTGCTGAAAAAATTTGTCATCGAATAGCCCGGTGAGTCCACAGAACCTCCTAACTTCAATGACGTTTGCCTACCACGAAGGGCACGACAAACTCATGGGACCACCTCAAGAAAAGGTGCGCCATCGAATGGCCAGTAGAGTCCACGAACCTCCCAACTTCGATGACGTTTTCCTACCACAAAGGGCACGACAAACTCGCATGGGACCACACCTTGAAAAGGCGCCATCGAATGGCCGTGAGTTCACCCGAACCTCCTAACTTCGATGATTTGATCAATGAATGAAGACAAAATTTGTTCGAGAAAAAGAACTTTTATTGATGATGACATAAATATTCTGAGACTTCCATTAAGTCTTGACATCATTTCTCTTGAAAGTACTTTCTAAGCTGCCGGTGACGTGCAAGTATTCTTAATTAGCTTGACCCATCTAATGCTTTCAATCGATAGGTTCCGGCTTGACACTTGAGTTATTTAATACGGTCCTTCCTGGTTTGGCATCGACTTTCCAGATTACGAGGTGTAGATGCTTGACTTCTCACGAACAAAATCTCCCACTTTGAACCTTGACATTTTACCCCCCTATTATAATGCTTAGCTATTCTTGACGATAAGTTTTGACTGATTAAAATTTTGTTTCTCTTACTTCTTCAAGTAAATTAAGGTTGGCCTTAAGCCCTTCCTCATTGTAGATTTCTCTGAATTAGGTGACGAAAGGCGGGAGATCCAATTTCAAGCTGGGACTAAGGCATCGATTACCGTAAGCCCGATCTAAAAGGTGAATCCCTGTTGTAGTCCTCGGAGTAGTTCGATAAGCCCACAACCGCTAAGTAGCTCCTCGGCCATCGCCGCTTGGCTTCATCAATCTGCGGCTTGATCCCATTCGGTGATGATTACATTGGTCACTTGACTTGTCCATTCGACCGTGGATGAGCCCCTTGAAGTCTTTACATCTTTGAATTCCAGTTCTTTCAAAATGCTTCAAATTTCGATCCTGGTAGGCGTCCATTATGTCGATATTACCACCTTAGGAATCCGGCGAAATCTCTGATTCTTTCAAAATTTCAAGCATTCTGTTAGTTATTAACCTAAGTGGTTTTGCTTCTACCCACTTGGTCATATAATCGATGGCAACTATAACAAAAGTGACTTGACCTTTTGCCTTCGGTAGTGGACCCATATATCAATCCCCAGACAATGAAAGGGTATAGGAGATAAGATCGAGTATAGCTCTTACAGTGGTGATGTGGGATCGGTTTGTTGAGTTGACACTTCTACGCACTTTTAGGCGTGTTCGATTAACTTCTTTTTGAAGATGGTAGGCCGATGGTATCCTTGTCGAGAAGTACTTTATAGGCTAATGATTTAGCGCCATATAGTCGCATACAGATACCTTCATATACTTCCCAGAAGAGCATATTCACGGATGGAGTCGGACATTTTAGTAGTGGAGATGAAAGCTCTTGAAAGCAGATCCCCATCAATCGAACAAAATTAGCACTTTTGTACTTGATTTTCTTAGCGAGCATCCGTCCAGAAGGTAAGGCGCCATCTGCCGGATACTATATATGGAGTCAACTAGCGGTTGGTTCGATCGATGCACATTCCGATTCACAATGGACACTTAGGATGTTGCAAAGTTTCTAAATAAACCGATCCATCAAAGGCGTTAACATCCGTAATGGCTAATTTGGAGAGTGCATCGGCAATTGAATTGTTATTACGCTCGACCCTTGAAACTTCGTAGGATTGGAAATCTTTGAAGTTGTTCTTTCAATTACGTTAGATATTTGATCATTTTGGGCCTCGAGCTTATTATTCCCCGAAAAGTTGCTTAATGACTAATGAGAATCACTAAAGATGATTATTCTTTGCGCTTGAAGACTCTTTTGCGATCGTAACCTGCAAGTACCGCTTACATACTTCGGCTTACGTTGTTTGTCGCTTTGAACCTGAAATATGATGGCTGTTGTACCTTGAATCCCTCCCACTCGTTAGAATAATACCTGCTCCAGCGGCGTCCGTGGTAGAAGACCCATCTGCATCGGCGTCCGAGAACTACGCTTCTGTTGAAGCTGCAAGCGCCTATCCGATCCTTGACCTACGCCACAACTTCATCGACGAGCGAGCATTCAACAACAAAATCGGCCGAGGCTTGCCCTTTGATGGCGGTTGAGGGGATGATATTCAATGAAAAATTGTGATGACTCCATCGTCCCGTGCGGTAATCTCCCGACACCTCGGGTTTTGCCATAATCTTCTTTAAAGGTCGATCTGTATACTGCTATTACCAATCTACCACGGAAGTATTGCTAAGCTTTCATTAGCAGTTATTATTAAAGCAAAAGCAAACTTTTCAATGTTCAATTACCTTGTTTGACATCTCGAAGGACATGGCTTACATAATAAACCGGGTCTTCTTTTACCCCAACTTCACGCACCAAAAGCTCTCTTCGCCCAACGAACTACCGCTGCTAAGTACAAATATAGGGAGTTCGGCGAGGCGGGCTTCACCAACAAAGGCGCCAAGATAAGTAGGACTTGATGCTCTGAAAAGGCGTCCTCACACTCCAAAGTCCATTGAAACGTCTTTGCATTCTTGACCCTTTCAATATATCGAAAAAGCGGTGAGACATCTTTCCGCCGACTTGGACATGAACCTCCTCGAAAGTTGCAATCCTTCGATCGGGACGTTGAACATCTTTAAATGGTGAGGAGTCTTCGTGTTCGGGATCGCTTGAATCTTCTCGAGTTGGCTTGATTCTCTCGGTTGTGAGATAACCCGAAATTTGCCACCCCCTTGGGCCAGAAGGTGCACTTAGTGGGATTCATCTCAAATTGTCTTTGTGAATTATCTGAAAGCATTCTTCTAAATCATCCGGATGTTTATGTACCCAACATACTTTTGACAATCATGTCATCTACGTACACCTCCACATTCTGCCTTGGTGATATCTAAAAACATGGTTCATCATCCTCGATATGTGGCTCACGGCGTTGATGAGTAGAAGGTCATTTCGATAGGCATATCTTAGAGCGATCGTAATAAACGCCGTCTTGATATATCCTCTTCTGCGTGGAAATTTGATGATATCCGGAGAATGCGTCCATGAAACTTAACAAAGCGTACCGAAGTGGCATCGATTAGTTGGTCGATGTGGGGTGAGGGTAGAAATCCTTGAATGAGCCTTATTTAGATCGGTGTTGTGGCGACCCCAAAATAGGTCCATTCCATCGACCCATTCTGAGTGCGCCAAATACGTGAGTGCGGAAAGCAACTCTGACTTTATTATTACAACGATGCTGAGTTTAAATACAAATATTATCTTACAGACAATATTTATACTCACATAAATCCTCATCACATTTATTGATACATTATTTTACAAAATGGTGAGGACTACTAAACAATCCTTTCTAAAACCTTCATTCCATACCCACTTCGTCTTCGTATATTACTAGCCTCCACGAGAAGAATGGAACAAAAAGGAAAAGGGTGAGCTCAACTAGCTTTCGATAAAGAATATTATGACTAAGATAATACACACAAATTATCATTAGTCTTGACGAGGAAAAATTTAATAGAATCTGATAGACAACAAATTTTCAATCAATATTACATGTTGAAATAATAATTCATTAGAAGAGTTAAGTAGAGAATCTGACTACTATCTTACATGTATGAATTTAAAAGTTCATCGTCTATCTTTTATCCTGTAACAACAATCAATATACATACGGAATCAAATATTCATCTTTGCACTCTCAGGCGAAAGATATTCATCGATTAATCATATTCATTTAAACACTGTTCATCTTTTTCACTTCTGGGCCGAAGATATTAATCGATCGATCGTATTCAAATCCGACACTGTTCATCTTTGCCTTTCTGAATAAAGATATTAATCGGTCGGTCGTGTTCATCTCAACACTGTTCATCTTTGCTCTACGGGCCAAAATATTCTTGAAATCATTCATCTTTACCTTCTACTGGCCGAAGATATTCAATAATATCATCATTTAAGGCGAGGATGATGAAAAATATTTTAAAAAGCGAATCCATTGAAACAAAATGACAAGGATTAAGGATTAAGGATTAGTACTTTGTTTTATCCATGTCCAACAATACCCCAAAATAATCACGGTGGTGTAAAATTCAAGAATGATCAAAACATGGATCTGATCAAAAGTATCCAAAATAGATGTTTTGGACAAAAGAAGAAATTTTATTTTTTTGGTGAATAGTCTTGAAGTATCGTGAATAGTCTTAGTATCGTGAATAATCTTAGTATCGTGAATAAGTAACTCAAGCACCCCGAGATAGAAATTCCACAAAAAACATCTTCACGCTTGAATAGTACTTTCGTGAATAGTAACTGCGTGAATAGTACTTCATGAATAGTAACTTCAAATGAATAATAACTCATGAATAAGTAACCCCGACATGAAAAAAGTTCCAAATTTGATAAAAGTACCAACCAATATTTTTGAAGTATAATGATATTGAAGAATTAATATCATTTGAGAAGAAAATAACATCCACTTACCTCGAAAGAATCGATTACCGGAAGGAAAGGTTCGGAAGTGATCTTTGAATGAAACTTGTATCTTGACGAATGAACTCTCAAAGTATCTAAATACTCACAAAATCGCTCAATAATATAGAGAGAGAAAAAAGAAAACTTTGTTTACGGTGTGATTTTCAATTCTAACAGCCCTCTATTTATAGGAAAATGTTAGCCGTAAAGCGAGACTTGACTGCTTACGATGGCTTTACCTGCTACTATTGTCACCCACCACATTTGAAATAAAATTCAGCACATTTTTTCACCAACCATAAGTGGGGCCCACTCAATTCTAGAATTTTCCACCAAAATCAATTATAACCCTAATTTCCGAATCAGTCACCTCTTAAAATTCATAACAAATCATTCGTTCATTTTTAACGGTTCAAAATTTGTGGACATATACTCAACTTATGTATGTATAACATATCCAAAAATTACAACGATCAGCAGTCGGATTAAAAATTATAACTCACGCAATACATCGTAAAAATACTGATTTGATTTTTAATACCTCCAATCCGACAAAATACAAATAAAACATCTCAGCATTAATTCCTTCATTAATAACCACATAAATAAATCCATCATTTATATTCATATAAAATAAATATTTCCTTATCATATGAATCAATAATTAATTATTCACATATAATATTACAGAATCCACAATTATAATGACGGTAGTTTCGAGGAAAGAGGGGCTTTCCATAAGAATTTCTTCTTCTTGGCGCTTGATTAGGTGACCAAACCTCTCCTTGAGGCGAGAACTTTCTAGACATTGCCAATAATGTTATCTAATAATATTATTCAAATAATATGAATTATTGATCGATAATGGGAAATCTTGTGCGGTGACAATTATTGAAACAATAATAATATAAAATATCAACGCAACAATTATTGAATCAATAAAATAAAATATTGAGCGATAACTCTGTGAAAATTATTGAGTAGTGCCTTATACTACGTAAGGATCAATAATTCAACAATCTTGTTCATCTGGTAATGTCTTCTTTGTGCAACCACGCGTATTCTTGTATTTTAACCACCCGGTATTCAGCCAATGTCTTACTTGGTAACAACTACGTAGTTATTTATAACCACCCAACTTTGTGGTTTTCCTCATCCAATCGCTTTCTCGTTATGGGGCCCACACACATTGGCTGCTTGGCGCGTCGTGCGAATATTCCCAAGTGATCTGAATATTCCACGACCAAACGAATATTCCCGACAATAATGAATATTTTATAACCACTTAACTTATTTTGAAATATTTGCGTATTTAACCCTTAACTATCCACATTAATCAAATCAACCCTTACTATTTCAAAATAATAAATAAAGGAAATTCCTTTTATTTAAAAAAAATTTGAGTCTTACAAGTGTAATCGTCGTCTGGACTACGCCATTTACCATTTTGCTTGCATACCGGCCACATTCGCCATCCATTGCGGGTAGTCGATCTCGAAGATGAAGTCTGCTGCTTGACAGGTTTTGCAATCTCTTCATCAATTATTCGGCTGGCGTTCGGTGCGAAAATCCTCCTTACTTCCGGATTTGGCGGCTTCTTGACGTCTTACCTCAATGCGATGCTCGGCGATATCCTACTTTACCCGGCGTATCTGAGGGCTCCCGTGCGAAAATATCAACATAACTGCGGGGAGCTCCATGAGGTTAAATCAGGAGAGATTCCGTGAGACCCGGACCTATTTTCACCGTCTTTTCTCTTTTTGCGGGATGAGCTCTATCTCTCCGTTTCTTGGTGGCATGACCAATGGTTGGGAGCTACTCTCTGTGAAGGGTTCGATCTCTATCGCCATGGTAGTGCATACCTTCGATATTCCCACTCCCGAAGTGATCACGACATTTCTATAACATCTTACGGCGGATCCAGTCCCCTTCTTCTTTCATGAGCCCATGAGTAGTAGGAAATTTGATTTTGAAATGAGGAATAGAGGTCACGACTTACAGAAAGCAATTAAGCGAGCCTTCCCAAAATAGCATTATAAGCGGAGAATCTACATGTCTGACATAAAATTTGCAAGTAATTTCTACTGTTGAAGTAGTTAGAAGATGATTGGCGATTCAATAGTTCCAATACCTTAGCAGGGTCATTACTAAAACCATATAAAAGAGCCTCTGTCCCAAATCCATCTTTCTCCCATCTAGGTGCATCCTACGATAAGCGTGGGCATCTGAAATATCTCTGAAAAGACCCATTATCTACCATCATCCGTTTACATATCTCTGAGAACCCACTTGCGATCGACACCGGTGATCCCTCGTAAAAGAGATTACTTAGAACTCGGATAAGATACATCGGTCTTGGGAGGTACCCTTATTTAATGTAGCCAGAATCCAGTAAACAGTGCTTTTTCCAACGAGTTTACCCGAAGTACCTCCAAGGATGACATCTATCACGTGCCTTGCGGTATTCGAGGCTGTTAACACTTGCTTTGGCCCGGTTGAGCTACGAGAACAGACCTTACATCCTGCTTGGTTGATTAGTTACAGCGACCACATCTTGAATTAAAGCACCACCTTGTACCTTTCTTTCATAAAGTCCTTGAAACTAGCACGATCGTTTTCATATCGTGACCGGAAACTTGATGGTAATCACAATCTTTACGAAATTTCCTTTTCCGGGCTTAATGTTATCTCGAGGTGGTTCGAAAATAGGTTGATTCTTAATTTGATCCAAGATAACATGACCTATACGTGTTAAAGTCTTTGTGTCGTTATTCACTCTTTGGGTTGGAAGCGGACGAGCGTCCTCCTTTGTCTCCAGTTATTAAACTTTTTACCCGCCCGTGGCGGTCTTTATTACCCTCATTCTTTCTGGTCTCTGCTCGGTTCTATCCAGATCTGTCTCCTTAAAGCCGATGCAAGCGGGGCGTTTGAGGTGTTATTCGGCTTCCTCCACCACGATATAACCTTGACTTTGTGAAAGGCCTCGTGAAGACTCTTGGGTGATGAAACATCAACTTCTTCACTAACTTCTACGATTTGACGGATCTAACCCATTAAAAAGCAGTCCAACGGATTGTAGATCATTCGAGTCACATCAACTGGCATTTCTTCACGGAATCTCTTTATATATTGGCCCCGAAAGATTCATTCGGCTGTTGAACTGAGCCAATGAACGATTAGTTTTCCCTTCTTTATGTTGCTCCCCAAGCGAGCATGAAATTCTTGCGTATACGCTCGCCCAAGATGAAATTGAATCGAGGCAAAGTCCCCATCCTTGCCGGGCATCCTTTACGAGTGTTGTGACAAAAGTATGACACTTAGCGGCATCAGCTAAAGTCGTAATAATCCATCGATCATTGAGCGCTGCGTGGTCATCAGGATCCTTGATCCATCATAACTTTCAATATGGGGCAACTTCTTGGTGGGGAATCGGTTTTTCTTTAAGAATCTCCAGCGGAAAAGGGGATGCCTTCTTTCACAAGTGTCCTTCGTCTTTTGTACTTGAGGTGCTTAGAAGTTCTTTTAACTCTTTAACCAAATACTCTACACCTTACGGTTGAGATGATGCTTCTTTTCCGGTGACTCCTTTCTCCTGCAGGTAAGCCAGATTTCTTCTGATAGAACCTTTAACTCTCTGAAGGGCTTCTTGAGGGCGGGTGTCCATTGTAGGCGGTGTACCCTCGGTAGACTCTCGAATACAATCTCTAGATATGCTTCGTCTTTGTGCCCGCAACCTTGAAAGCGAGAATGTCTGTAACAACAAGGGCTTTCTTTGTGGTTTGAGTCGATCCTGGATCGACCTCTTCGTTTTCTCAGACCCACTGCTCCTTAGAATCGACGAGGTGATATACCTCCTCGAATTTTTGAGGAGTAGGGCTTCGGGATCTTCTTCTTTCTCGATTTATTTTCGAGACTCTCGTCCTGAATGAGCAGGTTCTTTTCCACTTGGTGTCCTTGCTCTTGAATGATTATAAGCGAGTTCTTCATCTCTCAACTCTCATCATCCAGCCATCCGCTTCAGGTATATCCATCGTTGCTTCACGAGTACTTCCATAGCTCTATCGCTTCATCTGCCATCTTAGATCGTGAAGCTTTTTCATTCTGGTCCTCTCGGTTATCGAGTTCTGGCGAAGTGCCTTCTACTCTGTTTAGACCATCGTGGCGAGACGCTTTATCGGTCGGGAAGACTAACCTCGTTTAGCCTTGCCCGTTGCCTTCGACAAAAAAATCTTGAGGATCGTTTGGATCTTTGTCTTAAGCATGAACACTTATTACGGTCTGAAACGATCTTTAATGGAACCTTTCGTGGTGTCGATTCACCCAGCGACCCTAAATTTGCCACCTTGAATGTAGGTGTTCTTGTAAGACCCCAACTTATTATTAATGAAATTTAATTTTCTCTATTTATTATTTTGAAATAGTAAGGGTTGATGTGATTAATGTGGATAGTTAGGGGTAAAATACGCAAATATTTTAAAATAAGCATGGTTATAAAATATTCATTGTTGTGAGGAATATTAGTTTGGTCAAATTTGGAATATTAAATGCTTTATGGGGAATATTAAATGCGGTATGGTATGACCATGTGTGAGCCCATGTGAGCGATTGGATGAAGAAAACGACAAATATAAGTTGTTTAAAAATAATAAGCGTGGTTATTCTGATTATCTTTGTTAAAATACTAAATGGGTTAAACACACGTTAACTGCGGTGTTACACCAATTATTGATTTTTTACGTGAAGGCACTACTCGATAATGGTTACGATAATTATTCAGTATTTTATTGAGTTAATAATTCTTTGCGTTGATATTTTATATTCTTTGTTTGTTTGATAATTGTGCATTACACAATATTTTTCATTATCGAAGCGATAATTCATATTATCTCGAATAATATTATTAGATAACATTATTGGCAATGTCTAGAAAGTTACATCTGAGGAGAGGTTTGGTCACAATTGTCATGCGCGATGAGGAGAATTCTTATTGGAAAGCCCTGCTCACAGGAAGCTGCTGCACGTTGTCGATATTGTGATTACGTAATATTATTTGTGAATAATTAATTATTGATTCATATGATGAGGAAAATATTGATTTTATGTGGATATAGATGGAGAAAATTTTTAATGTGACAATTGTTGAAAATTGAAATTTTATCTTTTTCGATAAAATAATTCGTTTAAATATATTATTATATTTTAATAATATAATAATGGTGATATTTTACAACGAATGTGGGATATATGAGTATAACGAGGAGGAAGAGTATTTTGTTGCAATAAATGTTTAAAATATGTTAAACATGTCGGTTGGACCCCATTTATTGGTGAGAAATTTGATTATAGCTTTGTAAAATCGTCCGTTTGTGGATTTGGTCAATTTCTATTTGGAATTTGGAAAAACTTTCTTCTGCAAAGTTGTAGAGAATTGAATTTCCTATAAAACTCGCGTGATTCAATTTTCTGATGAAAAGGCTATTTATTATGAATTATTGAAGTTAGAAGCTCAAAATAATTGATTTTGGAAGTTTAAATTATTTTAAATTAGAAAACGTTTTTTCTTAATTTTCTAGAATGTGGCATGTGTTTGATGGCTGAAATCAGATTCTAGGCATGTGTAGGAAATTTATATAATTATATTATTAATTTATTAAATTTTTACTAACTTTGGTGTTACAAAGCGATTTCTATAAATAGGATCTTGGGTTAGAATTGAAAATCACACGTAGAAATGAAGTTTTCTTTCTCTATATTATCGGCGTATTCTTGTGAGTATTTTGAGTATACTTTGAGTATTGTTAGTGATTGAAGTTCCCTTGACGACTATATACGGTATTCAAATTTAAAGTCTGTCTTTCGAGGTAAGGGATGTTATTTTCTTCCGAATGATATTATTTCTTCAATATCATTATCTTTGAAATATTAGTTGGAACTTTTATCAAATTTGGAACTTTTTCATGCTTGGAGTTACTTATTCACGAGTTATTATTCATGAGTTCTTATTCACGATTCTTATTCACTTCTTTATTATTCAGTTGAAGCGTGAAGATGTTTTTTATTGGAATTTCTATCTTTTGGTGTCAGATTCTTATTCAAGTATCGACCTTTATTCACGATATATCTGTGGTATTCACCAAAAAAATAAAATTTCTTCTTTTGTCCAAATATCTATTCGGATACTAGCTTTGATTGTATCCATGTTTTGATCATTCTTGAATTTTACACCACTATGATTATTTTTGAGGTATTTTTGAACATGGATAAAACAAAATACGAATCCTTAATCCTTAATCCTTGTCATTTTGTTTCCTTTGGATTCGTTTCTTTAAAAAATATTTTCATCATCCTCGAGTCTTAAATGATGATATTATTGAATATCTTTGGCACTGTAGTGCAAAGATGAATGATTCTGAAGATTATCTTTGGTAGTGTGTCACAAAGATGAGCAGTGTTTAGATGAACATGACCAACTGATGAATATCTTTGGCACATAGTGCAAAGATGAATATTTGATTCGGATGTATATTGATTGATGTTACAGGGGATAAAAGATGAGCGATGAACTTTTAAATTCATACATAGAAGATAGTAGTTTGCATTCTCTACTTAACTCTTCTAATGAATTATTATTTCAATGCTGAATATTGATTTAAAATTTGTTGTCTATTGCATTCTATTAGATTTTTCCCTGTTGAAGACTAACTAGTAATTTGTTGTATATTATCTTAGTCATAATATTCTTTCTTGGGCTAGTTAGCTCACCCTTTTCCTTTTGTTCCATTTTTCTTCTCGGGAAGCGAGAATATAAGCGATGCGAGTGAAGTATGGAATGAAGGTTTTAGAAAAAGAATTGTTTAGTAGTCCTCACCATTTTGTAAAATAATGTATCAATAAATGTGATGAGGATTTATTTGATATATAGATATTGTCAGAAGATAATATTTGTATTCAAACTTCAAAGTTCTGATTTGTAATAATAAAGTTATAGTTGTTTACATGCCATGTATTGACAACTCGAATAGGTGATGTATACTATTTTGGGGGCGTCCACGATTCTACTCTTCACCATGAATATTGACGTGAAAACAAACACGATGTGATTGAAAATACCGGAGACACTAGAACTCGGCCCTCCTTCTGGCGCTTGATGTTAGCGCTTGAGATTTTTCTCCACGTCCTAATCACCAAGACGCGTCCGATATCCTGCCTTGCGATTCAACAAGTCGACACCGAAAGCTTGGCGGCTTTGGCCAGTCGAGGATAACCGGTAGAAAGAGTCGATCTGCGATCACGAATCAACAATGGAGAAAAAATATTATCTAATGCACGAGAGAGATAGAATAAAATCTATTGAAATGTACGTATTCTTTACCCTCTTATGTGATCTTGGCCCGTACATACTCCACTCGGGTTCTGGTACCACCCTACCACCTCCTAACACCTTTTTCCCTCCTTAGGGTCCACTTGTTGAAAGTAAACGCGATCTCTTTCACACATTATTCTTGTTTGCCCCTGCATGATCAATACAGTCCCATCCTCGTTAATGCCGTGCGACAAAGTGGCGGAACCTGATAATCCGTGTTGTCATTTGGCATAATGATTCTTGGTCGAAGTTGGGTTAAGTGACAATTTGTATAATGGGCGATATAATGGCTAAGCCCAATAATAAAATGACCCAGTGGTAGGATCGACCATGACTTAGCATAACATGATCGAGGGAGGAGCCTATAAGTTTGTGATAAGAAAAATGATTATGGCCCAACCTGATGGTTTCAAAGAGTTACTTAAAATTCTTTTAGTATTAAATCCTTGTTGTACACCACAATGTAAAATATTTTACTATTAGTAGTGCAAGCATGTTAAATACTCATTTCTAGAAAAGAGTATCATTTTTAATAAAATTAAAATTACCGGTAAAAAGAAATTTACACTCTATATTATTGTTTTGTATTGAAAAATAGAGTGTTATTTATTGATGTGAGAAAATTAAAATTATATTTAATATTTGTGATAATATTAAACTAAACAATTAATATTTACTTGAATTCATCGATAAATATTAAAAAATAAAATATTTTCTAAAAGCGATTTATATTAAGGAAGGGATGAAATATTACAAAGATTAGAAGTGGTTAGTTTAAAGTGAATTTCATGCTATATATATCACCTTGACCTTTGAGATAAAATATATTGCTTGTGTATTAGATATTGTGGGCCCCAGTGCAAATTAAGATTCACATAACCTAATCAAATGAAGGCGGAGAATTCGAGAAAAAATGTCTTTAGACTCGAGAGAAGCCTCCACGTGTCCCGAGACGGAAGACTCGTGGAAGCTGCTTGTTTAATGAATTTAATAGAGAATTTGATTGGTGGTTAGAAGAATTTGGACAATATGGGTATTATTCAATGACTAAAGTATTTACGAATTTCTCGGAAAACATGTGCTAACATGTGACTATTTTATTCAGTGAAACTTCATAAATACTCCTTCCACTCTAGGAAGGAAGATGACTCTTTTGGTGATCTCTTCAAACACATGACTTGGACCTGAACATTCTCTCTCAACACTCGGGAAGATTCTTGGAATCCCAATAACCCTAATAAGGTTTTTTCTGGACTCTGAGGGGTGAAAGAACTCGAAGAAGACTCTTGGAATCGATAACCCTAACTTAACGATTTTGATTCTAGGAGTTTTGCTTTATGCGTTATTGGAGTAATCGTCTACCTGTCGTTCTCCACTCTTGATCAATCGATTCCGTATTCTTTATGGATTTCTCTTTCTTGAACTAATACTGAAACTTTAACCGACAAGACCTGATTGTTGGTTATGCTCCAAAATCTTATGGTTTTCAAAGTCCCACATTGGCTGGTTTAGGAACTCTTATGGTGCATTAGTACTTGTTGTCGTGGCTTAATAACATGGTTGAGGAAATAGGGATGGCTTTCGCTTACGTGAGGGCGAACTAAGGAATTGGGCTATGAGCTTGGTTCTCGGACTTTCGTTCAGAAAACCTTATGCGTGTAATGTCTTGTAGCGATATGCACGCATGTGAAGTCTTGCGTCCTGGTGGATTGTTCATGGCCAGGTGCACCAGGTAGCCTTTGTTTTGGTAAAATCCTAATTTCAATTTTATACTAAGCTAATACCTGGTAGATTCGTTTCATCCCTTAAATTTCCCAAACGGAAACCTTATTTATGTTTACGTTTTATTCCCAAACGGAAACATTATTTATGTTGTTTCGTTTTCTATATCTCAACGTAAACTCAACAATGGTAGAATAACTCCAACGTTCTTATTAGGTATATATATATATTGCTTGATTCATCGTAGAAAATACACCATACCATGATTATATACTCTATTCTGATCTTCTTCTCATCTAAAATACTCACAATAGCTGTTCATTTAGGCGATCCACAAAGGCGAGGTCCATATCCTTCTTCTGCAGTACCTTGATCGAAGGTTTTGCCATTGAATCACGGAGGTGAATACGGGTTGGAACTCAGTGTACGAAGTTTCCTAACAGGTGAGGCGGAATCACTTTTAGTCTGTAGGCTTTACTTCTCGCTAAACCTCTTCAATATAACTTGACTAAGTTGTTCCAATTTTGTTAAACTTCTTTGCTTTCTTTGTTACTTTACATTGTTCTTCGCCTCTTCTTGAAGCACATTCTGCAATTCATATTGTACATTCTTTATGATTGATAGTCTTCTTTGGTCTTGCTATTGTTATTATTGATTGATATATATTTAACAATCTAAAAAGTGATCTGTTATTAACAAGATGATGAAATCGCCTTATGACTTATCTAAAATTGAGCGCTTTGATGGTACTAATTTTAGCGATGGTCCGAAGACATACTATTTTATTTGGAAACCATGAACTTAGAATATGTGTTGTATGAGGATGTTCTTGCTGTTACTGTGAATGATATTACTCCTGCTGCTGTTGAAATTGTTGAAAAGTTTGATTCTGATAAATCTGCAAAAAGAGACTATGTTAAGGATAATAAATAAATGTCTAGTAATACGATATTTGTTACACTATTTGTCTAATTCTCTGTTTGAGATATATTATCCGTATGAAAGTGCTAAGAAGATTTGGGAAGCTTTAAAATCTAAGTATGCGGTTGAAAACTCTGGACTTAAGAAATATGTTGCGTCAAAATTTCTAGATTTTAAGATGCAAGACGGGAAATCTGTTATAGATCAAGTTCATACATACCAAACAATTGTGGGGGAAGTCATTGGGGAAGGAATGAAAATATCGAGAATTTCGAGTTCTCTTGTACTTATCGAAAAATTACCACCTCGTGGAAAAATTATAAGATGAACCTCAAACATGAAACTAAAAGATTTCACTATCACGAGAATTAGTGGCACACATCCATATTGAAGTACAAAGCAGGGGCTAAAGAAAGGGAGGCGTGGTTCTAACTCATACGTCAAAGCTAATCTCGTGAAACACAAAAGCCAGCGATTGAAGAGCCAAAATCATCAGGTCAAAAAACTACAAAGGGAAAAATCAAAATCAATGGGAAGAAAGGATAATGGGTTCAACAATTCCAATCAAATTCAAAAACCTTTATCTTTCACTAAAGGTCCTTGCTTCGTATGTGGCGGGACACAGCCATATTGCTATGAAGTGTCACTTTCATGAGGGCGAGATAACAAAATAATAATTCTCATTTAAGCCCCAAGCAAATTTAATTGAATCCGATGATATTATCGTTGCAGTAGTCTCGGGAAGTAAACCTTGTTGACAACTTCACCCGAATGGGTAGTGATCTGGGGGCCACTAAACACATTTCTTACGGGATAGAGACGTAATCCTCAACTACGAAAATGTGACTAATGGAGAAAAAGGTCTTTATGGGGATTCTCGAGCCACCAATGTTTGCGGAAAAGGAAAAGTCTTACTAAAATTAACTACGGGAAAACCATTTGCCTTACAAGATGTACTTCGTGTACTGCGATATTAAAGTGGAATCTTGTATCCCAGGTCTTTGTTGAACAAAGTTTGGCATTAAACTTGTGTTTGAGTCGATAAACTTGTACTTACTCGTAATAGAAATTTGTTGGGAAAGGTTTTTTGTAATGGGGTTTATTTGTACTTGATGCTTCTTTGAATTGAATAATAAGAATGCTTCTTTTATTATATTGTTGAATCTTTGGATATGTGGCATCTAGATTAGGACACGTGAATGTAGCTTCTATTAAAAAGTTGAAACAACTTGAACTTATACTAATCTTGCAAATCTAAAGAGTTTAACAAATGCAAAATTTGTGTAGAAGCAAAACATGCTAAAAACCTTTTAAAAAGTGTTGAAAGACAAATGAATTACTTGAGTTAATTCACGTTGACCTAGCGATTTTAAAAATACTACGGTGAGGTGGTAAGAAATATTATATTTCTTTTGTGGATGATATGTCTAGATATACTCGAATTTATCTACTTTCCTCTAAAGATGAAGCGGAAGAAATGTTTATTAAATATAAAGATGAAGTTGAAAATCAGATTTAGAAAGAGAAAATTAAAAAGACTTAGATCTGATCGTGGAGGTGAATATGATTGAAGTCTTAAAAATTTTGTGAACTAAATGGAATAATACATGAAACTTCTCTCCTTATTCTCCACAATCCAATGGAGTTGCAGAAAGAAAAATAGAACACTTAAAGATATGATGAATCTTATGTTAATTAGTTACTAGTTTGCTTCTAATATGTGGGGAGAAAGCTTGCCTTTACACAAATATAGAGTTCCACATAAAAGTTAGACTCTACACCATATCATTTATGGAAAAATATGCACCTAATTTGGGGTATCTTAAAGAGTGTGATGTGTACAGCTAAAGTAGCTATACCAGAATTTAAAAGAAATAAAATTGGACCTAAAAACAATGGATTGTATTTTGTGGATATGCCTCTAATAGTGCTGCTTATAGATTTTTGGTAATTAAAGATGCAACTAATAATTATCAAAATAATTCAATTTTGGAAACAAAAGATGCGTAATTTTTTTGAAAATATTTTCCAACGAAAATTAGAGATGTGGGCAATCCTTCATTAGTTGAACCACTTAAAGGAAAGATAAAAGAAGCACATACTGCATCTACTAGAAGTAAAAGACTACGTTTGAGAAACTTTTGGTCCAGTTTTTATAAGCGGTTTTATAACCGAAGATGACCCTAAAACTATGAAGAAGAATAGAAATCTTTTGATGCAAATTTTTGGAAGGATCTTTATTAATAGTGAGCTAGAATCTATTATGTCTAACCGTGTGGGCCAGGAGCTGGATTAATTTGCCTAGAGGATGTAAACCTATTGGATGTAAAATGGATTGTTTAAAAAGAAGTTAAAGGTGATGGGTCTATTGATAAATTTAAGGCAAGACTTGTAAGAAAAGGTTTACTCAAAAGGAAGGTTTGATTATTTTGACACTTACTCATAGGTGATTAAATTATGAACTATAAAATTCTAATTGCTTTAGCTTCTATTCAGCAAATTGATAATCCACCAAATGGACGTTAAAAGCTGCTTTTTTGAATGGAGTTAAATGAAGAAATATATATATATGTCAACTGAAGGTTTTGTTGTTCCAGTGAAGGAACATAAAGTGTGTGAACTTGTAAAATCTTTGTATGGTTTGAAAGCAAGCACCAAAAATAATGGAATGACAAATTTAATAGAACTCTCTTATCTAATAATTTTGTGACAAATGAATCGATAGTTGTGTCTATAGTAGATTGAATGGAAATTGTGGTGTAATTATTTGTTTATATGTGGATGACTTTATATTTAGTGCTGATGAGAAAGTTGTGAAAACTACTGAAAGAGTTTTTATCTTCTAAATTTGATATGAAAGATTTGGAGAAAGCCAGATTTGATTCTTGGCATGAAAATAAATAAACAT